>JAFFZH010015781.1:0-13204 GCA_018420115.1 Euura saliciscinereae | reverse complement strand
TGTTCGTATCGATGAATATGATTTTTATGAAAGTGGGTATCTCTGATCAATGATTGTAATGTTGTATTATTATTGATTGGAAGGGAGGTGAGGCGGTCGCCCGCGTCGCCAACGCGTCCAAGCTGGCCTCCGTCGAGGATGCTGCGGGTCCAAAACGTCCCGCCTCTATAGCCGTCGGGGCTGACAACCCCATCGCAAATCTGGACGGGGCCAGGAGTTCCATGCACGGCCTCAAGGCCGCACGCAGGATAAACGCAGCCGCCCGCGTCCGATCCACGCAGCCGTCGACCTGCGACGCCGAGACACTCACAGGTTCGTACTACTTATTGTTTATTGTTCATTGTTATACTAATCGACTGGCAATCAACGACGCGGATATCGATAAACAGGGTGTTTAGCTGTCAGGGAAATCTGGAAAACTGGGAATTGTCAGGGATTTCGCACACGTATCTGGAATTTTTCCATTTTTTTCCTCTCCATTTTGATAGCTGTAAGATTTTGAATAGAAAATAGGGAAAAAAAGTTCCTATATGATCACAATGTGGCCAAATTGAATTGCGAGAAGAAATTTAGTATTTTAACTTAGAAGGATCGATAACATTCAACTTTGATCATCATGAATTTATAATAAAAAAATGCGCTCGTTAGGAAAATGAAGTTGAAAAATTAGTCTTGGAAAAGTCACGATTTTTCGTCTGGAAAACCGGGAAATGTCAGGGAATTTGATATTCAATTGACGCTCCTGATAAACGTTGAATTCCAACCGCTGTGTGGCCTCTAGGTTCATGAATATTCAGAATTAGGCCAAGTTTGAAATTATTAAAAAAAAAAAAAAAAAATGGAATTTTTGTATAGTCGCAGTCGAAAATACAGAAATTAGTAAATTTTGCAAAAGAAAAAAGGAAAATATGGAAAGAAATATGGTGACAATTTTTTTTTCTATTGAAAAGTCAAGAATTTAAATACTGTGTGAAATTCGGAAAAAATAAAAAGTGTCCGAAATTTTTGGCGAATTCAAACGCTAAAAAATTTGGTAAAATTAAGAAATTGAAAAAAAAAATGTAAAGTTCGAATTGGATTAACAAATTCGAAATGTTGAGAGACGAATTTTTTTTTTTTAAATAATAAAATTTACAAAATCAAGAAATCAGAAAAATTGAAGAGTATTTCCACCAAAGAAACTGTGAGAAACGAATTTGCTCAGTACGAATATTAGTAACTTTTTTTTTCCTTCTAGACAGAGTTTTTGAAAAATGTAACGAACAATTTTCTTTTTGTTGTAATTGCGATCATTTGAGATTTTATTCGACGAGTTTTAATATGATTAGAAATAATACGAATATTTCTTACATTCTTGAAATATGTTCCACAAACTTTCTCGACGTGCTTATAAGCCAGGTATTATTTGCTCAGGTGTATATTGTATAAATATATATTGATTACCTTAATATTGATAATATCGACACTGTTTCATTAATTATCCTGATGGCGAATAATCGTCTGCGTAAATTGTCGAATTATATAAAATGATAAACGATGATTATTCTGGTGTTCTTTTTAGATTTTCAAACATTATTTTTAATCAGGGCAAAAAAAACAAAATCACTTCGAAAATTTCAATAATTTTCATCATGAAAAAAATCCCATATCAATTGAATTGAAATTATTGAAATATCGTTACGTCACTCTGATCACAGGCACAGTATCAAAATAGCCCTTGAATTTTCACCAACCACCAGTCACAGGCTGGCGATATGAAAAAAAATGAACAAACAACTTTGGAGATTCACAAATAAAACAAAAGATAGTATATTATCTACACACGGTGTAACTTGTCGGGGTGAAGTTTCGCCGCAAACTGCCCTTGTTCAAAGGTTATACGAGATTTTATAAGAGAAGACACTGTAGCTGGTTTCATGGTTTCATTGCTCTCCAATGGGCTCCTGCTGATGTCGTCGACGACGAACCCCAATGAATGTGCCTTTGCCTGGCTATTCATTCTGTAACCGTAGCAAACGATGATTACTTTGCTGTGCGAGATAATGTTCCATGCGTCAGTTTTCCAAGGCACTCCCATCATCATCATCATCATCATCATCATCATCATCATTATCATTACTTCGATTACCCCTAGGATCATGCCTCAAGGCGATCATCATTACTATTTTTTGTCTCTTTCTTTTTTTTATTTTTTCTTCTTCAAAATTCGTTAACCGATGAGAACTGCATGCCCAGTTGGTGACACTGTCCCACTTATTGAATATTACTGCGATTCAATATCAGCAAATGAAATTTCACCTTTTACCAGTAATCGCGCTACCGATGTGGCAGCCTTTGGAACTTCCCGTGTACTATGTGTGCTAAAAAATGTTATTATTTTGTTACAACTTTCGGAAATTTAATGTGACACATTTGTGGTCAGTGAGTCGAAATTTACCCAACGAATTAGATTCGCCATTTAAAATTTCGCAAATCTGACTTCGTTGTCAGATTCAAAGAAAGAAATGGTTTAAGTTCTTTTTTTTTTTGCAGTATATCAAATACGCCAAATACAAATTCTGCAAAACTGACTTTAAATTCGTGATCAACAGCCCGAAAAATCATATGGTATCAAATTTCAGTCAAATCTGTTGAGCCTGTCATTTTTATTGTATTGTTTTAGCATTTCGTTATTCAAATAATTCGAAAAGTACGGAACCGCAATCAAAGCCAAAATCTTAACAATTCTAAGTTTGGGGAATCCACGTCGGTTGAGCCGAATATGGTGAAAAACCGTGCAAAAATTTGACAAAAATTTGATCACATACATACACACACTCGGACGTCAAACAAAATACTCTACTTTCTGTTTCTTTTTTTTTTTTTGGTCTTGTTGTTTTTATTACAGAGATTTTATCTCTAGAGTGCGATTCTTTCATCTTATCTTATCAATCGCAGCTGTAGGAAAAGTTTCTCGAGATATTGAAATGGGTAGTAAGTATCTAATTTTGTTGTTTATCGATTCGCAGATTTTATTTCCTGGTAGCCGTATTGATATTCGAGGGTAGGGTGCAGATTCATCTATTCATCAATATTTTAATAAATGAAACTTTCAACCGATTTTTTTTTTACAGGGAATCGACCTTTGAACTCTGAATTACCGTTTTTTTTTTTTTTTTTCATTCCTGTATATGAGCACATGGTAGAATTCGATTCAGTTTTTCATATAATTAGAAAAGAAAATTATTGCCGATTAATATTGTCCTTCTCATTAAAAAAAAAAAAAACCTTTGGTTGATAGAAAAATTTTTGAAAGTCACAATCAAAAGAAAATATTATGTCCATCGAAATTCACTGTTTATTCTAACAAATGATTTAGAATTAGGAAAAAATTTATTCAGTTTGATACACTTTTCAAAATATTTTCTAATCGATACAGTTTTCTTGGTAATTTTTTTATTTCAGTATTATCTTAAATCTATAGAACTTATTATTGGTCTTTTTTTCTTTCAACTGTTTGAAGACGATTAATTAATCACTTTTTTCCTTCCAATATTCATATGTTCAGCTTGAAAAAAATATGACAAGCATTTTCATGATTCAAAAATAATTTAGTCGCCAAATAATCTGGAATTTTAATGCGAAGATTTTACATCTTAATTTGAGCAGATATATTAAAATAATGTGAAACCATAAACTTATTCTTTTCCTTCGTCGATTTCGGTGACAAGAAGATAAAAATTACAAAATTATCACAAATACCCGAAAAACAAAATTTCTCTGTATCTTGCAAAATATTTTTTCATATTCTTATAGTCAATAATTAATATAATAATGAACAGTAATATTTCGATTTGAAGAATTACATTCAGATCTAATTCAGCACTGTCTCATACTGTGGTCTGATTATGTCTCTTAATTGATTCCCCATTATCTAAAGACATAATTATGCAGCTTCGCACTGCTGCTGATGCTGATGCTGATGCTACAGTTACATAACTTTATTATCATTCGAGATGTGTGTCTTACTTATATACGCACGTAATCCTAATTAGTGACGTAAAAATTAAGGAAAACAATTATAAGCTATAACTATATAGCCACTGTATCCACGTGTCGGTATTAATCGTATCTCTATAGAACAACTGTGAAAACATCCGCTGATAAGAATTATACACTCGACAAAGTTCCCAATCTTTTATGGTCTTTTGGTTTTCTTATTCATGTCGATTCTTATGGATTCAACAAACATACGAAAATAATTATAAACATTTTTCAAACTCGATCATTTCGCTATATTTTTTTTCTTCACTATATTTAGGCAGATTTTTTTAATTTGGATGAATTTTCATCCACGTTTAATCAATGTTTCAGTGTTTATAGTAATTTTTAGTATCAGGCTTACTTCACCTTAAAAGTTTCATCGGAATCGATCATATAGGAAAACTGGTTCGCCATGTAATTGCTTATTGCTTAGAACTTGGTTACTTATTTCTTGTATATGTCCTGTTACACGAACTGCTGTAGTTTAGTCACTTATTTTTGGCCGTTACGCAATGCTCTATAAACTCGAGTAGTGGTGACTCTTCTTCATCTTCTCGTTCAGACTTCAGACCCCGAATTGGGGTGAGACAGCTTTTACCCGAAAATTAATTAATCGCAATTAAATAACTCGCTACTCGTCAATTTATAAATATTTTTCTTCTTTCTACTTGCCTTATATATACATATACACGATTTTGTTATAGGTTAACAATTTTTGTTAACATTCTCGAAAATATAAATTTTTTCAATAAATGTGTATGTCGACGATTTTTTTTCTTTCTACTTCTTATTTTGTATCAATTAACTCATCATTCATTCGAAATAATTCCAAGACGCCATTCTTGAAAATTTCGAGCTTTAGAAACTATTTAACAATTTCATAAAAATTCAGGATTGAGTTTCATTTCTTTCTTGTTCATTTCAGAGCTTCAAAAGTTTTCCAGTTATCGTGATAAATAGAGAAATTATACGATAATCTGAGATGCCATTTTTTGGTACTGAATTGATTTTTTTATTTGCTCAAATCACACTGATTCGATTAACATCTATACATACATCGAATTTTGTATTGGCTTTTTGAAAAAGTTGAAGAAAATTATTCAAAAATCAACAAATGAAAATGTCGAGTGGATTTTTTAATAAAATTAATTCTACGTCTTTTTTTTTTCTTGCTTTAACAATAAATTCTAAACGTTTTGACTTTCCCCGAGAGCCTTGACCCTCGATTCGTGAAATGTTCGTTTTTGTATCTTTTTGGTCTCTTCGCCTTGATGCAGATCTTCTCGACAAGTATTCAGAAAATGAAAATGACCCGAGTAGTAACACGACGTTGAAAATTGGAGCTGGCTTGAATCCAGTGGCTAGTGTGGTCACGGCGATATTCTTGTCTCCTCGAGGAGGACGCAGACCGACGTTTTCTTCTTGCGGTGGTCGAGTTACTCCGAGTTCGCGCCTCCGCCCATCGGGGTCGAACAATTATTCCACGATAATTTTCTATATCCAATCAACTATTATCTATTTTTTTTTTCTTCAAATCTAAAATTCGGCAATTTTGGATCCTCTATAAATAAACCGATCAAAAAAAAAAAAAAAAAATGCAGTGCACAGAGTTACTTTTATACGTCTCTTGATCAGAGTCGATCAACTTTTCAAATTCTAAATTTTGTTTTTTTCAATTTGGAAATAAGTGAATCAATCATTTATTATTTTTTATATGATCGTCGATGTACGTAAAATGATTTTTTCTAATCCAAACATTTTCTAATAAAGAAAAAAAATGTTCAATCATGCTAGAAAGTGAAAATAAAACAAGTTTAGTTATAAATTGAAAAGATTCCTCGGAGCTTGCGAAAAGGAAATAGCAACGTATGAATGGGTGCTATTAATAAACTAAAATCTACAGTGTTGTAGAAAAATCTCTGAAATCAACTATACTACGATTACGCAAGATTCTACTTTACTGGCGAGAGAAAGAATGAAAAGATAAACAAGTTAAAAATGATCATGAGATAACGAAATTCACATTAAAAAATAATAATAATAATAATCTGTTGGAAATCGTGAGTGTTAAGTGAAGCTGTATTATATAAAAAGTTTTGACTTATAAAACTTTGATTCGTTTACTTGGTTAATTAAAATTATAAATATTTAAACAAAGATTTGAAATAAATTTTGGCACGGTATTGGGACGACAAAAAACCTGAAATATTGAACAAAGTTGGTATTATATATTGAGTGAAAAAGGGTGGAGCGGATTTTGTTCGCCTGCGGTGGTGGCAAAGTATGTTCTTGCAGGGTCCAGAACGAAGTAAACGGCCCAGTGGCCCGGCAAGACTTAAGGATCTTCGAGAGAGACGGGAAACGATCTTAAACAAGTGGAGAGATGGTATATTATTATATATCGAATACATTTTTTGGGGGATTTAGTGAAAAAAGTGCATAAGTAACAAAATTGATATTCAACATTGATCGAAAAGTATATTTATTCAAAATGCATTTCAACTGTTTCAAAAAACAAATCATTGTCACTTGAACATTTTTTTGGCTCTAGCCTCCTGGAAATACATAATTATGTACATTATAAAATATACAGAATAATCTGAGATAGATACATTTTGCCAAAGAATATCAAGGGTCTTTAAACTTTGCAAAATATACTGTAATATTTGATTAGTTTTCAAATGAGTTTCGTAGAACTATTTTCGAAGTGCTTTTTTGATGAGCGTGTCTGAAAGAATCTTAACGAAGAAGAAAGGATGAAAAAAAAACTAACGACTGTTCATTAGCAATATGAAGCAGAATTTTAGGGAATTAATTGAATTTGTTGTTTGAGTCATGATGCGATAACAGAAAATGTGGGGCATCAACGAGGGACCAGAATCACTAGCTTTTTTCAAATCTTGATCACGATTAGTGAGAATCACTAATCGCCGTGTCTTCGATAAATGGTTCTCCCTGATATTTCAATGCCTCAAATTTCATCCAAAAATGTAACCATATTGTACAGTAGAACCTCGATTATCCGTCTCGTTATCAGTTTCTTCCTCAGGAAATGATTTACGTGCAACATAAAATGAATAGCGAAATACTGCAAATATATACAGTGGAATCCCGTTGGGAGCAGATTCCGCTGTGTGCGAGTGACTTTCCCCCACTCCCATGGATTCGGCGGTCCAGCTGACAGGGGAAAGACACGAATCAGCTGTAAAGTATAGAAGTGGGGGCTCCTCGTAGTACTAGAATTCACCCCGGCCCACTGCGCTCTCCACGGGGTTCCACTGTATATTTAACGTCTCGAGCAATATAGAATTTGGAACAATTCACATGATTTTGTGCACGTTGGAAGAATTACGAACCCATCCAAGATAAAACAAGACGTTCGATCATATTCGAGCGTGTGTAGTTCTTGCAAAAACTACACTAAACATGTATGTATATTTCGCGCCAAAGTTCAAATAATCGAGGTTTCTACACGGTTAGAAATTAAATGTCAGAGCAGGTCCACCCAAAATTTTATGTTAATTTTGACAGTTTTCATTGTTCAAGTGAATAAAAAAAAAATGTCAAAACAACATATTCGATGTTAAAATGACATACATTTGTGTTATATCGACTCAAAAATGTATAAATATAACACAAATGTAGAGTGGACCTGCTGGGACATTTTTTCCAGTCAAATTTTTCCAACAGTGTACTGTACGTCCAAAGCCCTCAAATTCAACCCACCAATTTTCGTTACGTTATCGTTGATAACTTTATTCCGCAACTTGGGACTGCGCACTTCGAACTGCGCGTCAAAGTTGCGGTTTAAAGACTTTATACGAACTTAACGGTGTAAAGTCCCACTTGAAGGATCAAAAACCGGCGTCAACGAGTGATTTTTCAATGCCTGCGCCGTAATAATAGACATACATAATATTCTGTCGATCTCAACAGATGTAATGTACGAAAATAATCGCCTCATTGTCAGTTGAAACATTTTTTTGTTTTTTGTTGGTTTTTTGCATTTATACCCTTCTTGGACCAAAGTCATTTTTGTTGTTATTCCGGAGCAGTATATTCGCGTATATACATATCCGCGTACCTAATGACCTGACTAATGAGTCACGACGCGCGTTAGATCATCCAGGACGTGAGAGCTCGATGAACGCTGGTTTACACTAGATTTCTTCAACACTAAATTACACTCTTAAGTGAATCCGTACACACAAACTCAACATAATACAGCTTTTAGGCCCCGTAACTTTATCCATATCATATCATGTAACGCGTCCCATAGTTGGTTTCTGTTTTGGTATTTTTCGCCATCGTTATTACTAGCCTCATCTTTATATCTCTCTATCTACATAATAATAGTATATTTCGATACATGTGCGAAAGTTGTTTTTCGACTCGTGAGATTGTCACCCTCACGCTACAAAATGAGTACCGATACATGTCAATCGATTCATCCGTTGAAGCTGTGGGGCGCCCCGCGTGAACCGGAACCCACATTGTAGTTGACAGGAACTGGAGCCGCCTTTTTAAATTTTTTCTTATCTACAAAAGTGGAATTTCTTCTTCTCTAATAAATGAATGAAATAGGTGAAACTCCGTCTCCAAAAGTGTTCATTTCATGTTAAAAGATAATGTCCGAACTTTGTGCATTTTCCATCCCTTTGAACGGTAACCTCGCCTTAATATGAAATAACCTGTTTGTCTCGTCTATAATTGTGTCCATATTTTTCAGATTGCTCTCGTACTTCCCATGAAAGAAGTACCTAAGTACCTAAATATAGGTACATCTTGAGTACCTCTACCTGTACCTAGGTACTAAAAATTAAGGACCTTTTACAACACTGCCGATTATAGGCATCCACCTCCGAACAAAATAATATTTGAATTTAGGTATTCGTAGTCCACGATGCACAACTGTATCAATAAGGTACAGGCGATGATAAAACTTTATTGAATATTTAGAAGTGATCACGAATTAACGATTCAAGTACTTGCGTCAATACAATATGAATCAGACTCGACAATCGTCATTGAAATGTCCTCTATACCATATCTAGATACGAAATGACCGAAGATTATCGAAGGCCCGTTGATGCCATAAGGTGACTTAATTTTGAGCGGAAAAATCATGTCATGTCTTTAACCATGGAAGGGGTCCACGGGGGATCGAGGCACCGACTCTTCTCGTTTGGATATCATTCTGAACGTCTTTCGGTTTTTGAATCACTGTTTTCGGATAATCAGTGACTAATTCTGTATATCTGTATCGTAATATCCCTCACGGGCATTTTGTATTCAAACATGGTTAGCGAGCGACGTTTGAAAACTTTATCGGGACAGCCTCGGAATAAGAACGGTATGCCTTGCAAATTTCATCCAAATCGGTTTAGCGGTCCGAACGGAATCAAACTTTTCATGCAGGTGTTGCAAATAAAAACACCTTTTCACATGTCACGTGACTCGGAAGGAAAAAGTAATCGTTTTTATAAGGGCCTCTGAATGTCTTTATTGTTATGTATTCGGAATCTGTGTTGGAAAATGGAAAATTTCTACGATACAGCGAATGAATATTTTCGAAATTGATTTTCATTGCTCACAATCTTATGCAGCTTTACATTATTCTCACTGATATATACATATTCAGTAATCAATTGGAAGACGTGCTAGAAGAAAGTGGTAGGCTCTCGTCCAGCAGATGATTTACGTTCTTCCACAAAAAGTTCTTCAGATTAGGACAAGCGGTTCCGAATATTCCGCTCCGCGATAGCTGCTAAGAAGTGGCCTGCGAATAGATTCACAAAAATTAGTGAATAAACATATCCAGCATCTTCGTATCAGGTGATACTGTCGATGACACTCACCAATAGTCTCTTCCGCTGCTTCGGTTCAGCTGGACTGGCATGCGATCTATCCAGATCCAGATCCAGATGCACCTGAGCAAGTGAAATTACGATTCAATGGCAATTACCAGAACACATTGAAAGTATAATTTAAGAAATCATCATATTTTAGTTGATGTTGGGAATAATATGAAAAGTCAAAATATTCAGGATCGTAGTTCAGCAGTACTAAACTGGTGGTACAATTGAAATCAGGGATCGAATGTTGAGTATCAAATACGTTTGCCTAACTGGAGGCTGAGGAAATAGATTAATTTATGAAAGCCTCATTGGAATTTGGTTTGTAGCAAACGATAGATCTCAGTATGACAATTATATTTCTAATGTTACGATTGTTTCCAACTTACTATGGCGCAGGCGGAAAGCATCTTTCAAAATCGAAGCGACTTCCCGCCTGATTGGGTCGAATGATCCCTTTATGCTGCCTTCATCGATGATCCGACCGCTGCGATCTGGAAATTGTACCTCAATAATTTAGACAATTTTCAAGTGTTAATTGAGGCGCGATATTCTAGATGGGCACAATCGTCTTCAACTCACATCCGACAATCCTTCCAATTTTTCGCGAATCGGCTAACATATTGTGTTCTGTTGGGTCGACCTCACCTGAAATTCGAATACAGAGGTTATGATCAAGTCGTCTTCGACTCTCACTCAGTTCTAACAACAGCTGGATGAAAATCAAGCTAGGCTTGATGTATTTTTCGAATGAGTGTCACTTACGCGCGAATTCGTCAAAAATTCCTTGTTGGGATCCTGAAAGTAAAATAAGCGTATCATGACAGAGTAGAAATTCACCAATTGACGCATGATATAATGGCAATAACTGAAAAAAATAATGAAATATGCAGAATCAAAATAGAAAATCTCGGTCAATTAAAACAATTTCTCGACTTCACCCGGATATGTGGAGCGAACAGTAGATTACAAAAACATTTTTAAAGGGTAAAAGTCGTCTTCAACTCACCCTCGGCACCCTGTAGGAACGAATCTACAGCCGCGTAGAGATGCGCTCCGGCAGTCGTCAAAGCGAGCGTCCGAAAATCTGAAATGAATATCAAACGGAATGATTTTCCAGAATACGGAGACAAAGATAATTCGAGCGTTCTGGTAGACGTATAAATTGGTCAAGTAAGTGTAAGTGTACCACTTATCACTTACCAGCGTCTGCGGGGTTCAGCTGGGATCCGGGATCTGCAAAATGAAATAGGTACATCATGACACTATTGTACTTTGTCGATATTTGACGCATCATGTCTTAGTAGCTATGACTTGAATATCTTCATTGGGTGACATTGTTTTCAACTTACAGTTGGCCATCTCTCTAACAGTATCCACAATATCTGACAGTTGTTGTTTGACAGCTATCAGGCGTTCTGAAATTTAAGTAAAGAGGAATGTGATTAAGTCGTCATTCCGCGGTGCTCGACTCGCTTGAGCTAAATTCGAACAACAAGTGAATATCTGTCATTATCGAAAATCTCTCCTATCTTTAACTTACCGTAGATTGACGCACCTCCTGAAACAAAAATCAGGAGATCATGACAATACTTGACGAATCGAGTGGAACCTGACATGTTGAAAATGGTTTGAACATTCCGTGTAGCATAAAATATTAAAATGTAGAGAATAAAATGGTTCCAAACATAGAGCATAACGTTCAAAAAACACATTTGATCTATATCGTGATGACGTACGCATAGTTTTTATTTTTAACGATTGAATGAATCTTGCCATCTGCAGAACATACGTGCTGCAAAATGTTAAGTGTGCTGTTAAATATCGCGTGTCCAATGGCATGAGGTCGTAAGCGCCAAAACGCGATTTTGGTGGCAAAAGGTCGTACAATTTGTTTTTCCCGCCATTCGCTCTGAAAACGGCCAAAACGTATAGATCAATTGAAATTACGAGATCGAAAAATGTAAGTGCGAAAGGTCATAAGTTTGGCGGATACGTCGTTCTTTCATTACAATTTTTAAGGAAAACTAAAAAACAACGTAAAGGCAAAACGTCGTAAGCGCCATTGTTTTCATGATTTTTAATGATTTTTCCAAGTAGTTGTAAAAACTCGTAAAATGCAAAGATAAATTGAAAGAACGACCATTTAAAAAAAATTCGATAAAAAATATTGGTAATTAAAAGCAGAATGGCGTAAACGCACTTTTTATTTTTTTTTCATTTTTATTTATGAAAATAAAATACTAAGATAAAAGCAGAAGGTCGTAAGCGCCATTTTGATTGTTTTTCTTTCTCACGATTTTTTTTAAATAGCTGTAAAAACTCGTAAAACGCAAAGATAAATTGAAAGAACGACCAGTTAAAAAAATTCGATAAAAAATATTGGTAGTTAAAAGCAGAAGGTCGTAAGCGCACTTTTTATTTTTTTTCATTTTTCATGATTTTTTCAGATAGCTGTAGAAACTTGCAAAACGCAAAGACAAATCGGAAAAACGACCGTTTCGAAAATGTATGAATAAAAATACTAAGACAAAAGCAGGAGGTCGTAAGCGCACTTTTTTCATTTTTCATGATTTTTTTAAATAGCTGTAGAAACTCGCCAAACGCAAATATAAATCGGAAAAACGACCGTTTCGAAAATGTATGAAAAAAAAGACTAAGATAAAAGCAGAAGGTCGTAAGCGCCATTTTGATTTTTTTTATTTCTCACGATTTTTTTAAATAGCTATAAAAACTCGTAAAACGCAAAGATAAATTGAAAGAACGACCATTTAAAAAAATTCGATAAAAAATATTGGTAGTTAAAGCAGAAGCTGGTAAGCGCCATTTTGATTTTTTTTCAATTTCTCATGATTTTTCCAAATAGCTGTAAAAACTCGTGAAACACAAAGAAAAATCGAAATCGACGTCGCTTCGAAAAATTCGATAAAAGAAATCGCAGCTAAAAGCAGAAGGACGTATCCGCCCAACTTATGACCTTTTGCTTTCGGTCTCGTAATTTCAATTGATAGGTACGTTTCGAACGTTTTCAGAGCGATTAGCGTGAAAAAAAAATTATACGACTTTATGCCATTATAAACAGCAGAACGTCGTATAATGGCGCTTACGTCCTTATGTCATTAGACACGCGATATTTCGTGACACAACACTTCAAAAGTTGATTGCTTTTGATATACATGAATTCGATGAATGGTCGATTTTCCACTTCGGTACCATTTTACGTTTTTAAATTTTACTTTCTGTGATACGAAAATGTAGGCATAACAAAATAAGTATGCGGTTAAATACTTCGAGACACAATACTTGAAAAATTGATTGCTTTCGAT
>JAFFZH010015780.1:21815-131590 GCA_018420115.1 Euura saliciscinereae | reverse complement strand
ACTTGATTTTGAGCTTATTTGTCCGATTATCGGACGAATAATTTTGCGCTTAATCGTCCGATTACCGGACGAATATGTAGATGCAGCGTTTTGTTTTTAATGTACTTTCCTCGAGACTCTACCGAGTCCCTTGATATTCAGCACCTGATTCATGAACATATAACCAATAAAGCGTGTTATTCTATATCGTAAGAATTTTTTCACCGAGCTAGATACACGATCAGATGGTTAGCGATAAATGGAGAATAAAGTATTATAAGCTGGTCGAGGCCAATTTCATCTGACACATAACCAATTTTACGTATTTTCAATGATTATGTTTCGCATACTGAACTGTTAATAATTATACGAACGAATTGATTAATCTAACTGGTTGACTCTGATAACCTCATAACTTGATTTTTCCATGAAACAGGCTCGCGATTTCCATACGATGTCGAGCTGAATACATAAACTTCAAAGCCCATCTTGTTTCACTTTGTCGGTAATGATTCTCACATCACATCATGTATCTCAAGATCACGCAGTGATAATGAGTGGAATGAAATGTCAAACCGAAGCAGCCGACGCGAACACCTTATAGCAGTTGTATCCTTGGTTTCGGGCAATCGATTCTCGATCTGTTACATTTAAAGATGGCGGCTTGTTTACATTCTCGATTCGGTCACTCGCGATTCCAACAGTGCCGTCACAAGCGCTATCTGGGGGCTAACGCCAGGTACTCGGATCGCTGTTGTCCCTGATGTAGCTCCCTATAGTTAGCCCCTCATCTACCCCAATTACGTATTTTATATTTTTAATCGTTTGTTGGTCGTTTGTCGGTGATTGATGGACTATTGCGGACGTTTGTCGGTGATTGATGGACTATTGCGGACGTTTGTCGGTGATTTGTTAATTAATAAATTAATTAACAAAATTTCCTAGGGAATTTTTTTTTGCTTGGCCCCTCGATGAATCCGTGTTCAATAATCTTTGATGCAAATCGACGTAGAATCGTTTGTCGGTGATTGATGGATCATTCTTAGTACGAAAATTTTCATATTTCCCTTGTAAACGCAAAAAAACAAGCCGAAGAAAAATTCCTTGCTCACAATCAGACAGGAAGTATAGATCCATGGAAAAACACATATCGCGTGTCTAATGACATAAGGTCGTACGCGCCAATATACGACTTTTTGCTTTTCGTAACGGCAAAAGGTCGTATATTTTTTTTTAACCGTATTTAGACTAAAGACTCAAAGATTCTTTCAAAAACGTTGAAATTTAATACTAGGTCAGTTAAAAGCAGAAGGTCGTATGTACTGGTGGATACAACCTTTCAGTCCTAACTTCGCAAAAAAATAATGGTTTTCATTAATTGCATAAGGTCGTATCCGCCAAAAAGAAATAAAAAAATTGGCGGATACGACTTCTGGTTTTATCTGCGAATATTTTTTATCGAATTTTTCGAAACGTTCGGTTTTTCCGAGGGGTTAATCACTAAGTGAAAATGGCGTACACCGATTACAATTACAGTGATTACAAATTTATTTCGAAGATTAAATAGATTACATTAAGATTACACAGGTTAATTACAAGAGATTACAAAAGATCACAATGATTACAATGATTACAATGATTACAAACCTAGAAGAATTACAGGAAGATTGCAAAGATTACAGAAAGATTACAAAGATTACAAGGGATTACAAAAGATTACAAAATTACGAGAGATTACGAGATTACAAAACATTACAAAGATGACAAGGACTACAGAACAATTGCAAAGATAACAGAACGATTACAAAGATTACAGCAAGATTACAACAGGTAACGGGATTACAAAAGATTGCAAGAGATTACAAGTGATTACAGAATCCTTGAACACCCGATTACAACAGTGATTAGCCCCTCCGTCAAAAAATCATGAATAATAAAAAAATAAAAAAATTGGCGGATACGACCTTCTGGTTTTATCTGCGAATGTTTTTTATCGAATTTTTCGAAACGTTCGTTTTTTCAATTTATCTTTGCGTTTCATGTGTTTTTACAACTATGTATTTGAAAAAATCATGAAAAATGAAAAAATACAAAAATTGGCGGATACAACCCACTGGTTTTATCTGCGAATATTTTTTATCGAATTTTTTGAATCGGTCGTTTTTTCAATTTATCTTTACGTTTCATGAGTTTTTACAACTATCTGAAAAAGTCATGAAAAAAAAAACAACAACAAAATGGCAGATACGACCTTCTGCTTTTACCATTTTTTTTATTTTCCTCAAAAAATTGAAATGAAAGAATGACGTATCCGCCCAACATACGACCTTTTGCATTGACATTTTTTGGATCTCGTAATTTCAATTGATCTAATATGTTTTGATCATTTTTAGAGCAAATGGCGAAAAAATAGTACATTGTGTATCAAGGGCGCATAACACTATTTTTCGAGTGTGAAATTTGCAGTACGAGCCGAAGGCAAGTGTACTGCAATCACACTCGCCAAAATAGCCTTGCGCCCGTGTTGCACACGATTTTTTTCTCAACACCTGGTCTGCAAAAATGCCTCTTTTCAGACCGAGTGAGCGGGCGCAAAACGGCACTTTGCGCCCGAGGGCAGGAAAATAGTCTCTTTCGCCCGCTTTTAGCGGGCGCAATAGTTATTTGTGTATCAAGGGCGCAAAAGGCTATTTTACGAGTATGCAATTTGCGGCACGAGCCGAAGGCGAGTTGCTGTAAAAGCAGACTCGTCATAATAGCCTTGCGCCCATGATGCACACGATGTTTTTCTCAACACCCGGTCTGCAAAAATGCCTCTTTTCAGACCGAGTGAGCGGGCGGAAACCAGCTCTTTGCGCCCGAGGGCAGGAAAATAGTCGTTTCTGCCCGCTTTAGCGGGCGGAAACGGATTTTTCCGCCCTAGGGCGAAAAGAGCTGTTTTCCGCCCGCTCAAGAGGTATGAAAAGTGACTTTTTGCGACTGGGTGTGAGAAAAGGACTTTTCCGCCCGAGGGCCGAAAAGATCTGTTTTGCGCGCGCTCAAGAGGTATGAAAAGTGGCATTTTGCGACCGGGTGTGAGAAAAAAATTATACGACCTTTTGCCACCAAAATCGTGTTTTTGGCGCTTACGACCTTATGTCATTAGACACGCGATATGTGTTTTTCCATGGATCTATACTTCCTGTCTGCGCAAGGAATTTTCTTCGGCTTGTTTTTTGCGTTTACAAGGGAAATATGAAAATTTTCGTACTAAGAAAGATCCATCAATCACCGACAAACGATTCTACGTCGATTTGCATCTAAAGATTATTGAATACGGATTCATCGAGGGGCCAAGCAAAAAAAAATTCCCTAGGAAATTTTGTTAATTAATTTATCAATTAACGAATGACCGACAAACGTCCGCAATAGTCCATCAATCACCGACAAACGACCGACAAACGATTAAAAATATAAAATACGTAATTGGGGTAGATAAGGGGCTAACTATAGGGAGCTCCGGATGTCTAGCGAATTGAATATCAACAACCACGCCACCTGGGAACCAACTCGTGGAACTCTAGTTGTCTGCTGTTCGCGTAGTTCTAGGCCAGAGAGGCCGTTCTACCCTCACTTTTATACTCATAGCTCGTAAAGTCTGGCCCAAGGAGGAGATGAAAACGACGGAGACGAAATTCTTCGAGTGAATTCGACTGAAACGGACCTGTCAAATCTTTGAAATAATCATAACTCTTCTTTACGTGCACCGATTTGATCGAAATAGGTCTTAAATGAAAGCTTACCGTGCCCATATTCTATCAATGATATTCTGAGACCCGTGGATATCGCGAGATGTGAGAAATACGAGATTCCGATTCCCCCCACCACCGCGAATAGCTCTCATACGGGTAAATAGACTCGCTTCGAGTCTCACGCAGCGTATTAAAAAAATTTTTTTTATGTACTTGGCGCGAGACTCTACCGAGTCTCTTGATCCGAATAACATATTTTTCAGACCATTGAGGAGCTTGATTGGGACGATAAATATTGCGAACGGATCCGGTCAGTATCTATCCGACAGTTAATGATCTTGGAAAATGTTCGATCCCATTGAGATTGTAACCTACTTTCTCACGAGAAAATATCTTTAGAGACTATTACCTCGGGGAATGGACCGCTACTTGTAGTAATAGAGGTTGATATTTACGCGACATCTTTACCGGTCAATGGAACCTCTCTAGCTTCAAGTGGTTGTTACCACTACCAAATTATCATGAGACACGAGGTTTTCATGAATAAGAAGGAAACCCATGACTCCATTCCGCGGTCAAGTCACTTTCTGCAGATTGATCTGAATGTCAAATTCTTTTTTTTTATGTAATACGCTTATGTCAAGAATTTACAAATGTAAAGTTCACAACATTGAGGATCTACATTTTTCGGCAAGCCTAGCCTTCACCTAGATGATACATAAAGTCATCATTTGACATATTAGACATTGGGAAGGCAATGCAAAACTTCAATGAATGCTACCAAGCTTCGATGGCATAAAAAAAAAGAAAAAGAAAGACTCAATTAACAAAAAATAACGTAAAAGGAGAGAATTTGAGGTTATGCGTCGTTTTGATCGTCAATTTAGTGCGCACAGCTTCCGCGCATGTGACTGCGCATGCCTTCGGATAGGAGTAGGGTGCCCCTCAATCTTTCTATACGTGAAGCAGCTGGGTCCCACGAATTTGTGTATGCGAAGTCCAACAGAGTTCGACTTTTTTATCATACTAACACGAAAATTTGGTCGCAAGTAATAATAAAAGAATGTTTGTCATCGTATACGTATCTTCCGTTAAAAAATGAGAAGTGAGTTGTGGGCTCCGATAGATGGCGGGCTTGTTTTGTTGAATAGTGACGTCATAGCATGGCGCGCAAAGGAGGCCGTTTCGAACGTTACCAAATTTTGAATTGATAATATCTTGTATTCAAGTAACCTGAGTGAATGTAAAGATGAGAAAAATCCTTCTATTCGTCGAAGAAGGAAAGTTTGTAATTTGAATTCAGAGGAGCTCAAGAAAAATGTTGATGACAGACTTGAAGCTCTTCAAGGCATTCCGTCGAGAAAAAGGTAGAATGGAACGATTCAGAACCAACGACGATGAAAGTTCGATCTTGTTGATAAACATAGAGACTGGAATAGGAAAAAGAAGCAGAAACAAAGCAACTCTGGTGTATCTGGCCCGAAGCTTCTTTGTTACGCCATTAGCTTTTCTCAAAATCCAGGAGCTTGTCGTTGTATTATAACTTATAAACAACGGTATGATACGGATTTGGAAAGAGATTGCGAGTGTCAAGAACGGATTCTACCTTAAGGATTATAAAGCTTTGTTATTACGGGGATGAAAATTCACAGTAGCTTTTACCCCCAAGGGGAAATACTAACACAATTGAAAGTAGGAAAACATTGCTTCTTGAATCTTTGCTGGATGCTGGAAATACGTACGTCTAAGTACATAGAAAACTTTCTCTTCGCACTTTTCCACCAGTTTTCTCTCGGAACGTTTACCCAACAGCTTACAGTTTATCCTCCGACACTGTCAAGGCGTAATTTCGATCAAACTTCAAGGGACCAATTCACACTGCACCGTACGAAATTCTCTCTCTTTAATTTGACGAAAGAACAACAAAGGAAAAGGTTTTACTTGATTATGGCCCCAATTATCGATAATTTGTGACAGTCTCTACACACTGATATTCACATTCAGTTGGAGAAACCGGGAGGAAATTGTTGAATATTCAAATGAATCATGAATAGGCAACAGGGTCACTGGTTTTTCGTCGAAACTGTAACATATGTTACAGCTGTGTAAACGAATCAGTCTCGGAATCAGTGGAGCTTCTCGTTGTTATTTTGACAGTGATAACAAATTAAGAGAAAGGTAGGCATTTGCGGAAACCGCATAAGAAACTTCGGAAGTGTCACAAATAGTTCTGACAAAATGAATGCCTGAATGTATTCCTCGCGATTTTACAGGAAATAGATAGAACCTCGTGGAATTTCTGCAGAACGCTTTCCAGAAAATTAATTCCATGTCCAACTGAACAAGATTCCGAAAGTTAGACACTGTTCTGGTAATTATACATAGCTGTCTATCTCCAAGCGCGTGATTCAACGAATTCCTACCCCAATAATCCCCGACCAAAATCAACCAGGCGTATCTCTAATTCGGATATTCTATGGAAATTCGTTACTGATCGAGGCTGCGGAAATGATTGGATGAATCGATGGTTCGAATCAACGACCTTGAACTTTGGAAACTTTCAAAGAGTTCACGTACTCCTAGATCTACACAATAATAGTGGCGAATGTTTTCCCGTTGTCGAATTGGCCATCACGTTTGCCAATTGTTCTAGTTAGATGGCCGTTAGTCAGTACGTCTCCGCGAAACACTTCTGTAGCTCTTTGTGGAAGTACAGAAGGGGATAAGGATGCTGGAGAACAAATTGAAATAGATTGCGTCCGCGCCGTTTCCCGTCTGCAACGTCGAGTAAATTATCGCTGAGAATATTACTGATACGAAAAACATGGAATCTGCAAGCTCTGGAAAAGTAAATCACACCGAATACTGGCAGACATTTTGTCATCTTCACCTCTTCAAATTATTCCTGTGAATAAAAAAGAAAATGTTCGAGATACCACAAAATTGGGATATGAAAGTGTTGCCGTTTTTTTATTCAACTGTCAATAAGGGTCAGTCCAGAGAATGTCAACTAACATTACACGAAAAGCTCATTGAATGATATTTTGTAATGAAAATTAGTTTTTTCTGGATGACCCTCAAGATTTCTGCATCTCCATTTTGAACTTTGACAATCCGTAACACCTAAACGGTCGGTCCTAGAGAAAACTTTATAGAACGTTCTCTGTTCCTCTATCAATTATCTAGATATCTTGAGGGTCCATATTTTCTGGTATTGCCAAAACAGTCGATTCTTGGACCAAGACTAATTCGCACTTCTTATGACTAATAAAAAGCTCCGAAAAATATTGAATTCTGTCAATGTTGAACAGGACTATGTTTTCGTGAAATGAGTGCAGGGTTCTTTTCTATCTCACTAGTTGAACCGGGTTTCAATTACATGGTATAAAATTTCATAGCGAGAGATGTTTTGAAGCAAAATGTGTAATTTCATGATGCAGAAGATTTTTTTCTGTGGTCCACACTGTGCATGCACTCGACATTCCGTCGGTAGAATAGAAGAGAAAAAAACAGAGAAAGGAAGGAAATTTGAAAGGTACTATGAATACAGTCTTTGAGGGTATCTCATAGTTACCTCAGTTGTGAATTACAGCGGCATAACAGCACAATTAGCAATACAAAGAGATCTAAATTAATTGGTGCACCGGTTGAGGTGACAGAAATAATTATCCAACCTCGACTATGTTCCCAAAACATCATCGTTTGAATTCCTTCTCCATGTGCTTAACTCCAATTCATTTCGATAACTCGCGATCGCTTCATCTAGTTATATTACTTTTCACGAAGGTTTCCAAATCAGGGTTCTCATATCGATATATGTATATTTTCCCGTCTGATATGTGAGCGAATATTTTTTCTACGGACAGTCTTATATCCTCGCTCAAAGCTGTTGACGCATGGCGATATTTTCTTCGTTTTTTTCCCCCCATACCGTATCATCGTGGTCTTTTTTATCTTATCTTCTCCGTCTCTATCCGTGTTCTGATCTAAGCTGAACCAGGAAGCAAACAAACCCCTCCTGGTTTGTACATCATTATTTTACCCTGCGTGGGTGCACAGTGTGTCGTGAAATGAAAGGGGACCGTTCTAACACTCGGAGAAATGCTTCCGAATTTCCTACCCCTATTTTTCACAGCTCTGTTATACTTGTTCGATTTCACCCACGGTATCTACGCCAATCCTATAAAATTTATCACTTGCAAACACTGATTCAGATGAACGGCTCGGTTATTCATCATTGGAACTTTTTCTTTCCCTTTACCCTACAATAATTCTGACATTTTCAACTATAATGATACTTTCATCTTTCATTGGAAAACGGTATGAATAATTAGTTTGCTGTGTGTCTCACACGCCATTTGAATTCTGACGTCACGGTCTAACAGGAAACGTTTCTTGCCGGTTGATATTTCAGAAGCTTATGACTAATTTGAAAAACTGGATCCACCAGAGTAGCTTTGGTAACGACATTAATAGGATATTGGTTATTTGTTCGAGTTATAAAAAAAAAAAGATCTTCGATCTACCGATGTAAACAACCAACCGGATGTTAATTTCTGATTTAGCAAATCTGAATTATAGCCCGAGGTATTAAATGTGCTCCTTTTATTTTGTATTTTCGATTTATATTTTTACTTCAGTCGTCTACGAATGTCAAAAGTAAGTTTCGAGTCTTTAAAAACTGAGCTAAATTAAAATGAGAGAAAGAAGTTTGAGAAGAAAAAGCTTTTGGAGGCATTTATATATTCTAAATTACGTCTATAAGCAGAGGGCTGACTAACTGTGAACGACTCTGACAACAGCGTCAAAAGTTTGGACGAAATTCGAGTTCCAGAAACTAATTTGATAAGACCGAGTACACCGACGATGATAATCTGAAGGAGCTTCGCTTTCACGAGGAAAAATACTCCAGCTTCTGCACGATTCGACTCAGTCATTTCTATCCCTCGGGTTTTCTCGTGACATTTTTATTTTCCTTCTCGAGAGGCATGGTACAGAAAATATAAATCAATATTCATGGAACAAATGGGTTGTTGGAATTTCTTCATTGTATTCGAACATCTGTGTCTGGTCGATAGGTCTATTCGCCTCTTTGATCGGATGGAATTGAATAAAAAACATTGAGAGCAGCCTGCAGGGTGAGTCACGACAGCGACTTAACAATTTAAACGAAAACGTAAAATCGAGACATTTCTGAATTGAGACTGTGGTTGAACGCGTTTATAATTAGCTGGCAATGAAATAGCTGGCTGTGACCGCGATACGGGCTGTTATAAACCCGATAAGCTAAACAGAATGGAAGCTGAAAGCACGGATCGTCGAGGTGCGGATGGAACAGAGCCACGCTTTTAATCGAACAACAAAAGAATGACTTGAAATCGCTGCTGGCTGTGTGAGAATAAATGACAGCAAACTAGAAGAGGAAGAAATCGCGGATTATAATAATCTCACAAAGTCATTGTTGTAAGAGAGGGAAGTTGAACAGTCGGTATCTCATAATGTCAAAGCTTCTGACAATGTGGTCAAACTGAGTTCTGCTATATTTGTTGAACAACTAGAAGTGGTAAACCATGACCGAATGGATCTAAGGAAACTTTTGACCAGAATTCAGAACCGGACAAGTTCCAAACCGCTGGCAACAATCGACAATGGCAATTCATGTACAGTACATGCCAAAATGACGAAGGGATATCAACTCATCTCAACCCTTTCAGGACTGACTCCTGTGTTTCAATGACTTCGTCAGAAACTAGAAACTAATATCACCATTGTGGGTTAAATTTTACTTATACTGAAATTTTATGGCAAAATGATAAAATTGCATTCGACTCCAGGGGCCCGATCAAAAAAATTAGTTCCAAGTGAGTGATTGATCACTATTTCAGTCTAGTTATAGTGGTTTTCTAATTTCTCGTAACCTCATGTAATCTTTGCAATCTGGACACAATCACTGCAATTTTTGTAATCTTTTGTTAATCCCTTCAAATCTCTCGTATTATTAGTCTGAATTTTCTGATCTTCGTTTAATCCATCGCAATTATTGCAATCTTCAAAATCTTTCTAATTTTTTTCTAAAAGTTGATAAAACCACTCGACTGTTTCTTCGTTGTGTAGCTCGCGGGTCTTGCGGCATGCAGTAAATTCCATCCGGATGCCTCTGATTTCTTTGAAGGCAGACTACCTTGGGAATGCGTATCATGAAAAAGAAACAAAAAAAGAAGAAGAAAAAAAAGTTGACCTCGCGATGTGATTTACGGGCTAAACAAAGTGACGGCTTGTTCGGTGGTCCAAAACCGAGGTCGACTCTAATTCTTGAAAGACTGTATCTACACACTACCCAGCAAATACCATACTTCGATCGTTCTTCCACTGAATGAAAAAAATGTTAAGGAACCCATTACCATATCCTATTTCACTGAACTGGGTTCTAACCCCTCGAAATCATTGGTTGAATTCTGTGGGGAAAGCATTTGCATGTAGAAGCATTTGGGATTTCCTATCGAATGGTACGTGTAACAGGTACAAAGACCACACCCTGTCCCAATAAACCAATCTCAATTCAGACCCTACGGTTTACTAATGCAATTTGTCTGAAACTGAAGACCGCACTCGGAACTTGAAACCCACGCAGTCGGTCTATCCAACCGACTGACCTCGAATGCGCGCTGAAACATTAAATTAGGTTTTCAAATTCCGGTATATTTAGACAGAGATTTTATCAATCGATTTATACCGATTGAAATACCGCGTCTAACCCAAATCAAATTACGAAATTGTTTTTTCTCTTCTCACTTAACCGCTTAACAATCAGAAATTTATTTCATGCGTGACTATGTGAATCTAAATTTCCGAGTTCCAGAAAGCTTTGAGCTTTTGATTCACTTTAGCCGTAAAGCCCGTGTGAAAGACGATCAGGCTTCTTCGAGCTTGTAAAATTATTACCACGAATTTGGCTTTCACTTTACGAACAACGTGGGAGGATTAAGACCAATTTGAATTCAGACTTGGATCGAGGGGCAAAGGTTACCCTCGGTTCAGAGAACCGTGACCAATGAATAAGTTATACATGTAAGCACAAAGTTTCTGATCTCCAACTGTGTCTCTATACAACTAAACACGTTTCCAAGAAGAACAAGAATGAAGTTGAATGAAATTGAAATTGAATTGAATTTAAATTTGAATTGAATTTGAATTGAATTTGAATTGAATTTGAATTGAATTTGAATTTGAATTGAATTTGAATTGAATTTGAATTTGAATTGAATTTGAATTAAATTACGAGGGGAATCAAGTTGAATCGAGTTACGATCACCATTATTAATATTTATATCAATTAATTAATATTAAATTCTTTGTTATCCGTAAATAACGTCGTTATAGTATATTAACGAATTAATTCGACATATTTGTGATTGTTTTAAGGAGCTGATTCGAATTTTCAAAGAGCCAAAAAGTTTCAAGCGGGCGTGCACGTACTCTTCCGACGGATTGTGTTTATATTATACAATCCTTTTCGTTCTTGGATGATTTTTTTATCCGGATAAACTGTAGTCGTGGAACGTACGTCGGATCCCATTTTTTTTTTCTCGTTTTATATGAACAGTAATTTCGCGGTCTTATCCAGCGTCGCATTCTGCATTCCAATTATTCGCGAATTTGTGATTGGTTAAATTTCAATCGTTGATTCAGAATGATTCAGACAGTTCAAATTTTCTACTGTTTCGTACGAATTGACGAATCAGGAGGTATATCATTGAGAAAAGACTGCAGAAGAATGATTGCGATTGTTCAACGACCGGAGTCTGCAATGTGAAATGGGGTAAAATTAGGGTTTGCCAAGTGAAATGAACGCCCTACTTGTTATATTCCCCTCAAATTAATAAACCTTTATTTTCATATTCCGGAAGTCAGAGGAGTGCGATTGAAGCTGTGGGAAAAGGTAACGAAAATATCTGATTCTATTTATGACCCAAACCTACGACCTTGATCTCATTTTTGACCCAGGTCGAAGTATGTTCGTGTATCGTGATACATGTGCGCAGTGAAAAATTCCTTGCCTGATAAAACTCTGTGGATTTGATTTTTTCGACTCGGTGAGCTTGCAGCTCTGATTGAAATTGCTAAATGCAATTGCAGCTGTCAAATGGAGAGAAAAATCCATATTGGAGATGGAAATTTTTCTGATTGACTAGTATTTTTCTTCCAGATGCAGTCTCACACTCAATTGCTTGAAAAAACATTCAGCCTTCAATATTTTATCCACTCCTGGATGATATAGAAGACAATATATGACCATGGTAAAAAATTACGTTTTCTATTTGCCATCACAATTGGCTTCCAGTTGGTTTCATTCTCTGAAATCGATCAAGTATACTGGAAATTAATTAATTTAAAAAAGTAAATCACTTTCGGAAGTTGGTACGAAGCTTTCTTCTCACTTCGATTTTTCATCCGCTGTCTTTCAGTTCATTCCAAGCGGTGGCCAAGATTTTTAGCCATCATCTAAATTCGCAACTGACATCGTTTCACGGTATATCACTCAAGTGTGAACTGATTTTTGTTACATATTTTTATTTGGTGTCTCACATAGACCTTCAATGTCGTTGTGACCGTTGAAGATACAGAAATCTGTTTGGCTCCATGTTTGATCGACATACACGTGCTTCAAAGGTCGTTCAAATGTATTTACACAACGTCTCTTCAGCTCTTATCAATATAACTCCTGAGGTGGTTCTTTTGGCCCACGATTTTCCCCCAATGAAAATGAATCGAGCGGCATAAACCGTTCCAGAGTCTAGAATCACTTTGGCTGCAATGGATACGATATTCACTCTTCTTTCAATCGCAAGTCACAGTTTACCTCATTCTGCGTATTTACCTTGATGTTTGTTATACAAATCGCGTGATACAGCACATGCCCCAGTTTGAATCTGTAGCTTTGGTTATTTGCAGACCATCATTCTGCTGTATTTACCATCTCGCGTTAATGAGGAAGCGACGATGATGTGATTAGGAGAAGATTGGTATGTTCGTATTCTGAAAAGGGAAAAAAATATTACACCGATGATCAGTTCGAGGTTAAGAGTGATGGATTCTGTTCAGATGTTTGTACTGGATGTTACCAATGGGGCAGGAAGTTAGATTTCGTATAAAAAAAAAAGCAAACAAAAATCGATTCGTACATCATCGTCCAGGGGCGATTTTTATCTCTTACACAAACTTGGCGAATTCCCACAATTTCGCTTCCAAGAACCGAGAGTCTCTCGCGCTTGGACTTTTTGCTTTTCAAGTACCTACACGTGTCTTCGGATGATGATAGAAAATGAAAAATAGTGTTACCACGAATATTGTATATAATTTTTGTTGTGGAATTATTTGATTTTTTAAAACCAGAATTAAAATAAGTGTTATCATTATTTGCTTGTCCTACTTCGAGTGGCAATATCACAGCACGAGGCGTATTACCGAGTCAATACTCGAACCCAATATTCGTATAATTTGAGATCAGGAAGCCGTACGAACAAGGCTACTGTTATTCAGAATTTAGTATTGGAGATTTGATTGCAATATTTGTCTAGGAAAATACACATACGACTATTTACTTCGTAATCTTTTTTTTCTGCGACAGAAGATTCAAGTTGAGTACAAAAATTTCTGATATGCAACATACTAAAATTTGTGTGTAACTGATTGAAAAAAAACGTTAATTGACTAATACTGAAAACTTGAAAACAGACTCGTTGTTAATGTTTCCACTTGAAAGTCGTAAAATAAATTGTTTTATTATCCACGGAAAGGACACAATGCGAAAATTGGGATAATTTGATAATATGGAGGAGAGTAAAATAATTCAATCAGTAGGTATTCGGTTTTCATTTCACAAAACAACCGATGGATTTGCAATGACTCAAATAACAATCTGAATAAGTGACGTCTGTCCATAATAAAATCAATCTTGAGACTAATTCGTCGATTTGAACGGAGATAATGATCCAAAATTCAATTCAAGATCAGGAAAGCACTTGCAGATGAACATTAATTGGACTGAATTTCTCCAACCTTGTTTTAGGGTCGTCCAATCGGATGCTGATAATTAATTTTCACGCTCACTAAAGGATTCAATCTGAACGTCGATTATTCATCAATTTTCGAATTGCAAATCTGAATTTATATTTGAACAGATTCCAGCAGACTCTCGCAAATGTAATTTTGATTGCTTGTGACCTAGTCCATCAGACTTATCTACCATTGGATCGTTAAATTCTTTCAATTCTGGTCTTTTAATTGTACCTTTTTCACCACAATGGCTTTCTTTCAACACTATGATACATAACTCTTCATGTATAATAATTATTATCGATTTTGCGTGGGTAATTTTCTGGCCATTGTCTAATTTACGACTTTCCACGGCCTAGCATCCTCGGGTTTATGCGTTCCAAGACAAGAGATTGGTAATAAAAAAGGGTTTTGTATTCCAACGGATGTGTTTCGCATTGCAGTTTACTCTCAGGCGCGACACTAAAATGAAACTGTAGAATATATGGCTGCAGTCTCACGATAGCTACTTTTCCCTGAATCGTAATTCGGCCGTGATTACACCAAGGGCACCGTATTTTCCCCGAGCTTTCATTCAAATACTAATAACTAGAACAAGTATGTCTCAAAATTTATGATCGAAAATACATTTCTTTGACGATTTCATGGACAAAATCAACATTCGAAGATATATTTCAAGGCTGAATCGACTCTGGAGTGATTTTCGGGAGCTTTTTTCAACACGCTTTGAACATTGTGATCTAATGTACCAACACAACAACGATACGTACGAGATCATAAAGTTACGTACATAAACGCGGAGCTTTCAGCCTGGCTCAGGGAGGATCAAGTCGGTTTTATTAGTGTCGATATAGGAAAAGAGTTGTGACATGGTCGATGGCTATTTTTATTAGATAATTCCTCTCAAATTCATAGTCTAAACCTCAGAAACTGACGTGAATTTTTCAGTGGTTGAATTGATACAAAATTAATAAGCACAATATTGAGACTGGAGTTGAGTCAATTTTCTGGAACACATAATTTTTTTTTCATTGCGATAAGCTTAACGCCATGATAACACCAGTGATGATGATATTCAATTTTACTGCAAACAATGTTTAAGGCTTGACGTTAATGGCTACCGGTTTCATAAACTCGGGGTGAGATACTTAATTCTCGTACAATTGTTATCGTTTCTCATTACTTCTTGGTTAGCTCAATGAAAATGTATCCTTAGAAAAGTATTTTCAGAATCCAAAAGAGGAATTATTTCACACATGAATAATGAAATTATGATAGCAGAGAGAAAAAGGATATTGGAAAGGACCCCGATAATATTTGTTGACTGAATCAATTAAATCGGCTTGTAATATTTTTTGTTTTTGTTTAATTTCAATATAAAAAATTCCCCCGAGTTTCTGTTCATAAATTACAACACCAAACATGAATTATCGTGGTGATAAAATAACGGAGTGTCATTAATTTACAGTCGACGAAAGAGGGGGAAGATTTCCTTTGTGAATATCGCTGTTCTCTTATCACGGGGTGAACCTAATTCAGCCGAGACAATGCGAAGATAAAATGAACATAGAAAGTCTACTTGACCGAAATCTGGTCCTAAAAATCGATAGATACAGACACACTTTTACCGATCTTGAACTGTACGCCTGCACAACGTCGTTGATTTTTACCCCTCTGATTTGTTTTCGGACCAAACAAGAGAGTCAATTTCCCAGAGGGATTTCGTTCTTGTTATTTAAGTTAATTTCAAGTTCAAATGTTACTTTCCACGAAGAACAAAGCTTTGATGAAAAATAAATTAACAAAAAAAGGGGTCCGTGCTTTCTTGGGATATACATTTATTACTGATTAGTGACACGGAAACTGAGACAAGAAAGAAATAATCAATCAATTTGTAGTAGATCGGATTTCGGTTGATCGTCCGATAGTGGCAGTAGATACCAGCGGTATATTCATCAAATTGAATCACAGGAGTTATGGTTAGTCCGGAAATTTCAGTCAGATCTTGGCTCCCTTCCAAGACATGGTCTTAGTAGTATTATAGTTTGAGTTTCTGCGTACCATACTGAGAAGCTGAGCACATGCCGCGCTCGGATTCAAATTATATGCAAATTTGCTTATGCGTTTGGTTCTAATTTTAACCAGGACTCTGAGTTTTATGGGCATGGCAAAAGTGGAACGAATTTTCCGACCTATAAATATTCAAGTTTCAATTCAGGCAGATACAAAAAAATGGTCAACGTGCATCGACAAAAAAGATACAAATTTATACACTATTTTTACCTCAATGACTTCGTTCGTTCAAAATATAGGCAAAAACGTCTCTGAAAATCACTGAAGATAAATTTGAATATTTTTTTCCAAATAAAGTTCAAATTGCTTACTTTTGAACCTCGTTTGACGATTTGAATTTCCTTTATTTTTCTGTTTTCTCCCTTATTTGTGATTACACCCGAAACACCGCGAAAGCACAGATGCTCAGAACTTTGGTAATAACGTAACGTTCCACAACACGAGCTATTAAATTCGATCTTCCATTACATGGATTAAGCCCAGCCTCAAGTAATCAGTTACGATCAAGACTCACGAAAAGTCGATATAATCCCTTGAATTATCCAACGAATATACTACGTGTTCAGTTTTGAAAGAAAGTCATGAAATTTACTTGTCAGACTTCTTATACAAACATGGGCAGAAAATGGCTTTGGAATAAGCCTCGGGCCGCGTCTGTTCCTCTTCATTCCCCGGGGGTATCGATCCTCTCTTTCAGATTCTTTGATAAAGTAACAACTTTTTGGGCATTCAATTGCTAAACTAACTTGTCTCGAAATCTTTTGAACCGTACTTTTCAAAGATATTACTTTTAAAACTTATTCAACAACGAAATTCAAAGGCTATCATTGACAAGATAAGGGGTTGTCTAGAATCTTCTGGGACTAAAGAAACAGCAACCTCGTACTTTCCCTGATTCGATTTATCCAAGAGTTCTGTGCAGATCTTCACAAAAATTTTCTACTGAAAACTAGAACGACTCTTCAAAATTGTGTTTGAAAATCCAGAAATTCCACAATCCCTTTGTGATCCATGGAATCTTTAAGGATTTTTTCAGGTTCTTCGGAATCCTTTTGGATTCGTTGACATTATTTTTGAAATCTCGAAAACATCCTTCTGTACCTAAAATTAATTATTCAGTCCCACGATTTTTTTAAAAGGTTGATAACTAACCTAACTCCGGAGCATTGATACCAGGTCGAGCTTTTCCAAGGTTAACTGTCAGTAATATCATTATCGCATCAGGGTTGGATAGGGACGGTGGTATATCTACGTTATCGAACACGAACCGGTGAGTGCTGATGCATCCCTCGGTACCCAGCCATTATCGTTTGACTATAGGTACTCGAACCTTGTTCAAATTCGATATATAGCCACCTGTCTTCGATTGATCCATTCGAGCTAAGCGACATCACCGAGTGTCTGAAACGATTCGTACTATAAAAGTTTTTTTATAACACCTGCGTGGAAAGCTTGATTTTCGATGCCTGTGTCTGGTTTGGAAAGGGCCCCTTTTCAGATGAGTGAAAACACGTAATATTTCTTCACTATCGCGCAGGCGCACATCGTGCATTATCGTCATTATTTCACTAACAGGCATGCGCACATCGTGCATTATCGTCAATATTTCACTAACAGGCATGCGCACTTCAAGCAATCTACGTTTCTTCACTATCACGCACGCGCACTTTGAAATAAGTCAGTCGTTCAGTAGCGCCATCGGTCGGTGGCGACGTCCAAGCGTCCGCGACGTGGCGCCCCCAGGCGGCAGCGATGTGTCAACCTAGATTATCGCCTAACTTCGGGTTGGTTATGGTCGGCCATTTGCTCAGCTGTCAGATATTATTCGTCTGCATCTCAAATCAAGCTTTCCCGCAGGAGTTATAAAAAATATGGTGTGCGATAAGTGCGGATAGGCGACATCTGCCTCGTGTGAAGTTTGAATCACTCGCTCGGCTCGCACAGCATTCACACTCGTCTCGTGTCATCCCGCACTCGCCTGCGGCTCGTGAGTGAACGACACTAGACTCGTATGAATGCTGGCTGCTCGCCTTCGCTCGTGTTGCAAACTTCACACTCATCGGATATCGCCTTCTTTCCGCACTTATCACACAATATACTATTACTAACCACTTTAAAACATGCGGATGTGAGTGTTTTTCGCCGGATTTACGACACCAAGAATTCCTGAATGGATGCAACACCGTCTGGCAGTCGTCGGACGAAGACCTTGGCTCGATGATTCCTTCGAATCTCTTAGTCAATTGTCAATAAATTAGAAGCAGACTCAGACGCAGAAGCCCAAGCTCTTAATGGTTCTGGAATATCGCAGGCTGGACGTGGAACCACATCCTTCCTTTGAAGTCCGGGTTTATCGATAGCTGCAACAGAAATGCAGTCGCGGTTCGAAGAGTCGAAAACACGTCGTTAAATAGGAAAAATTCGCGTCAGCTAATTGTTTAACCGCAAAATACTTGAAGAATTTATTTTCGTTCCTCCATCCGTGCAGAGGTCGGATGTTTAGTTGAATTCATTTTATTGCAACTAATCAACCGACCGAGAGATTTTACGAAAGTCAGTTTCTCTTTGTGGAGTTGAAGGAAAAATGAGTCCGGAATATTTTGTCACCCCATTTTCCCTAATTACGCCAACAACGTTAACCACTTTCAGAACAGGTTTTGGCTCACACGGTAATTCTCTGATTGTACAATTCCAAAATCCGATCCTCGCCACATAGCGACTAATTAATCACACGTGTTTGGCCTGGTAATAATCTCTACAAGCAATGCAAAACTCGCTGATGAATAATCAGAACTTTTTAACCATCGACATTGATCACTACGTGAAAGGATGCATGCCGAAAATGCATCAACGCCACTCTCATCATAACAGGTAGTTTTATTAGCTCAAAAACATCCATACGTCCGCGCAGATGTTTCTGTAAAAATATGGCGATAAGAAAAAACTTGGAATTGGCATGAGCGTAGGAGCTACGCAATTTCGGCATAAGGGCAACTTGTGGATTTTTTTTTTTTTTTTTTTGAACTCAGTTCATATTCTTGCCCAGACGGGGTCTCAATTAATCAAATGATCTTCAAGATTCTTGAATAAAATTTGTTGTCTCAATCTTGTGATCTCTGCCACCATATAGTGACAATTTTTTTTATCCGAGTGACCATTCGTTCTATAAGATAGAAAATTGTTCCAGATCAGGGAGCTGAATATACAGAGAATTACTATTCTTCTAGACATTGTTCTTTTTGTTTTAACCGGAATCAAAGGACGGGGGTTCATCAGTCTCACGTCACACGGTGAAACAAACCTCCAGATTAAGGTAGCGGATTACTCCATCCCCGTCAATTTACACCGAGAATTCTTCAAAGTCTGAATATTCAGCACAGTCAGGTTTTAGCATGCATAGCAGGTACACGATGCAGAAGGTGAAACCAGTTCTGTCTTCCACGTGACATCCGCTTGGGTGGATTCAAAGTCACATCTCGATAGTTTGCAGTGCAGGTCATTGATGAGCAATCAGCGTTTGACCTGTATCAGCTCAAGCTCGAACTGAATCACCAAATTGCGGTCCCTTTCGCGGTTATTGACGCAAGGGTTCAACCCCTTTCTACTACACCGCACCTGGAAGATATTTGCGACGGGATTAACCCTCGACCATATCACTCAAATGCCTTTGGCGATGTCTCGGACTCGATTATCGTCCCGAATTCCAAACCACGGCGAAGCGAGAATCGATTAGATGAAAACTGCGGGATTTCGCTAGCTTCAAGCCGATTTGAAGTTGCATCTGGTGATTAGACAAATTTCGCGTATCTGATGCCGAAGGGTCGTGACTCGTGAGCACCATCACAAGACTTTTGTCGTTTTTGATAACAATAACAAATTCGTACAATTTTTTGTCTCATATGTAGACCGAAAACGCGACAAGAAAATAATGTGATCAGAATCGATGAAAGTCTAAAGCAGTTTTTACGACAACTTTCTAGCACGAGGAGAAACCTCGTCGAAAAAACATCAAATCAATTTCATGAGTGACTCGATCATTGCTTTTGTCAGATGATTAGCCATCATTCAGTAACATTCAATTATAGATATAAATCGAGCAAATTTCTGAATTTCTGGAAAAAATATCTAATTCGTATTCAGCGTCCGAAGTCCCGCACCGAACATCGAAACCGTGTAACAACTTGTAATCTGGACCAAATTGATATGCGACGAGGTACTTTGTCGGGGATATTGTAGCGACAAGGGCCCGGAATTACCGAAGCCGTAGGGCGGTTGTGAGGGATAACTTGCGATATCTTATCATCGGATTACAGGAAGATAATACGTGCGGTGCCGTCTGCTTACGAAATTTCGCAGGTACCAAATGCCAGGACTGGGAGCTCGGCAAGACGGCTGCTCGGAAGCTCTCGCAGTGCGATTAGCATGCATAATTACCACCCCAAGAACCATCCACCCCTCGCCATAATGCGTCAGCCACAGGCATCTGCTGCAGTTAAGTGATGCAGGGTGTATATCCGCGTACAATGAGAAGGGGAGAAGTTTTACCACGGCACGGTAGGGTCGTTCCAATAAGGAAGAGACCGAGTTTTCGTGAAATACATTTCTACGAAATAAATTGAATTACACTTTCATTTCGTGAGAATTTCTGATTATGGTAGTGCGATTCTTTTTTTTCGCATAGGCCAGACTGAATAAAACTTTCCATATTTGAATTCGAAAAAATCTTTCTGCAGGCTCGTGAATTATTACTACTGAAGGAATGTAGGAAGCTCTCTACAAGCTCAGACGAAGAAAAGCACTTCATTAATTCAAGCATTTTGGGACTTTGGATATTTTCCACGAGGGGAAAAGTTATCTGCAAGTTTCGCTTCCTTGGGGTCTTGGTCTTTCACCCCAAGTGTTGGCGAAATAAGGTGCGAAATACTTCCCATCAATTGGTTACAAGACCGCGGGAGCATCAAGGTGATCAGCACTTTTCAATGGCTCATAAATCTTAGTTCAGTATCGAATCCATTTGACAACAGGAAATTTATTCGGCGTTATTTTTAGATCTTTTATATCAGAGAACTTTGAGAAAGTAAAAATCATTCTGACCATTTTGATTTCCATTAGTTTATAAAATTCATTCATGTATCCTGATTGCGGTGCTCGACCGAAGTGGTCCGCTCCGCGAGTGCTTTTTAAGCTTCCTTTGTCTGCCAACCTGCATCTATGCACCCCAACGGTGGTTAAATCTTCTCATTGTTTTCCATCCAACAATCTACTTGACGTATAAAACATATCAGGTCGATGGTTACCGGGATTAATAGCCTCGTATCATGTCCGGAAATTGCAATAATCGCGGTTCTCTGGCCTATCTGGCAGTCCTATTTTCAAAAAGCCTGAAGCATTGACGAAAAATACATTTATCACTACTTTTTACTCGAATTATACTGTGCCGTTACAATTCCCTGAACAGGGAGACGTATCTACGGATCTAACGGTCCTAATTTTTCATCCAGAGCCCAGGAACATGTCTCTGGGGTAATTGGGTCTCTGCCACGAATTTTTGTATTCCGTTCCGTTCCGTTCCGAGCACTAATTTAACTTAAAAAAAATAAACCTCATTACTTAAGGGGACCCTGCATACGTTTCTCAGTCCTTCATTTCAGAGCTCTTTCACAAAATATTCTACAACTTTTGAAGCAACTGTGACAGTGAATTTAATATTAGCAAACCGAATTCTAATCGAGCTAGTTTTAAATCAAGGATGAACTAGTTTTCTGTGTTTTCATAACTTTGAAAAGCTTTTCTACACAAAAATCCCAACCCCTCGTGTGTTTCCTAAGATCACGTATAACCTTTTTATACCTTCGAATTACAAGTGTGAATAAAAAAACGTCAAAAGCGTCACAAAAACGTCTGCAATCCAATTTTTTTTTACTAATTTTTTGCGTTCCGTTTGAACGAGAAAAAAAAAACAGTCGTTTGTTCACTGACGGTCGTTACTCTGGTTCTGGTAAATAGAAAAATGAAAAAATGTCTCTCGTCTCGTCGTCTCCCGTTCCGGGTAAACCTTTATCGAGCGGATTTTTGGGCTCGTAGTTGCAGTTAGAACTCTCTGCGATTTATCACCACGAGAGAATTCCGTGCCCTCGGTCTCCCTGTACCCACCCTTTCACCCTTTCTACTTTTTTTTATTTTATTTTATTCATCTTCGTTTTGGACATTGAAATAAAATGAGGGTTATTCTATGAGAGCTTGGAGAATATCATACGCTAATTATCGTCGATGGTATAAAGATAAACTATAAAGCTATTCGTAGTTCTTTTTATACCTTATCCAGAATAATAGATTTTTTTTTATCTCCAAGAAACTTTACGTAGAAATGGAAAAAATGAAATGAAATGAAGTTAATCCTTTCGTCCTCAGCAATATTACAAATTTAAGTGCATCTGACTCCATTGAAAAACTCACGTTTCTAATCGTGAGATTTGTAACTTAAAACCCTTATGGACGGTGAATTCAGTACCAGAGACACGCTCTCCTCTCATACTCTGAGTATTTCCATCAAAAACCCGTTCAATATGCTTTCGGCTAGAAATCTTCCAATTATACATTCGGACGTGGGTTCCTCTTCCTTCGCGGATGAAGCGCTGCAGGCAAGCTTCGAATTTATCAAAAGCCGGAACTTTCGTGCTCAGCATCCGATTCAGTGCATTTTAAATCGCTAGGATTTACGTGCTTTATAACCGTGGATTATCTATTCAATGAACTCGTCTTTCTGTCTAATGAGAAAGAAGATTTCTCACGACATGCACTCCCGATATTATCAATGGGCATGAAAATCATGTTGCGTTCTCTAACAATGAAATTGCGTGATTTTTCCAAAAGGCACTTTAATTATCATAATACCGCGAATTCCACTGAGTTCGAAAATCCACATAGGGAAAAATTAAGGTCCTGAAAAAGATGAGAGTTTCTGATAATGCGGAAGGAAAATGGTATGTGGGAAACTCTACAAATCTTGAGTCTATGCGTGACTTAGAATTTTCTAAAACTTGAGTAGAGTTCATTTGTAACGTTTACGAAATTGTGGTAACTTTATGCTCTTCACGGCATAGAATCAACTTCAACCTTTCGGTATACTTTATTCAGGCGTATGATAAGATATATGAATTTTCGATTCTCATTTTACCCTCGCACCGATAAGTAGTCGATAAGGTTCGTCTGAATTTTTCATCGCATATCAACGCACTTGTCTGATTTTTCATGGCGAATCTTGAGGCAAAATGTTTTCCTCGATGATGCTTGAAATAATCATGAATTCAAGTGATCAATGGATCAAAAAATACGATTTCTGTCCAATTGATCTGCTTCGTATTCGTTTATCGTGAACATCGCGCAGCTCAGCTTGATTGTCAACAACTTGGAATACCACCGTCGTAATTCGTGGTTTTATACCTATAACAGTTTATACCGCAAAGTTTCGGGTAATAAAGATCGGAGGTCCAAACTTTCAAATTTCTTGATTCTGCAAAATTATAGGGCCAAGTTTTATCTTCGAGTAACAAAATTTCATATCGAAAGATATTATTGCCTCCGGTTTCATTCACAATAATCAATAAAACGTAAGCCGCAAATTAGAAACTTTGAACCTTTCGATATAATACAGAAAAGTTTTCCGACCAGAGAACTGATCATGAAAATATCGGAATACTTTTGTAGAGACGATTGAATTGAAAAATGGTTTTAGAATCGAGTTCTGGAATGATAGGAAGTTACTTTTTATTCGAGAAAAATTGAGGATACCTTCTATCGGTTCAAATACCCCATGATAAGTTCCTAAAATAAGGGGAGAATTCCGCGGCCGGAATCCGTCGAAAAAATGTTTGCTGTTTTTAGAGATAACACGAGGGACTTGTTGTTGAATTTATCTTCTTGAAAAATATTATGTTTAACAAGTAGTACAGTAAGTGAGAGGGTCCCGTTTTCGTTTCAACAGCTGCCACCGGATTTCCAGTCAATAAGAGAATTTCGTTTACGTCGAAGAACTTTAAACTTGGAATTGGTATACCGCAGACGTGAAATGTCATGACGTAGAAAAATAACCGAAGGCCTTGAATGACATTGAAGACTTCGTCGATGTTTAACAGAATGCTGACATTTTAACTGCAACTTTGTGCCGAAATGTTCTACAAACTGGATACCACATTTTTATCGGAGATAATCCGAGCTGGTAGCTTCTCCTTTGATGAAGATACACACGAAACGATAGAAACAGCGTTGATCAGCAACTGGACTCTACGACTGTAAAGTAATTCCAGAAGCCTTACTAATGTTATATAGGTAATCGTGACGCGAGTGATGAAAATAAAATCAATTCGTTACGCATTATACCTACTGCAGTACATTATGCATCCTGTTGCACTCACAAATCTATTTCTACACATCGATTCACGACTATACGAGAGTCTGACTTAGAATTTCTACATCAGAGAACGAATATTCATGCGGTCATCGATGAAGCTGGGTCCAGAAAAATGACTGTTACGAAATGAACTGATTCGGTTGGAGACTGATTTTACCTCAAATATTTCCAGTGGCGTCTGGTTTTTGAGATAATTACAATTCGAACATTGCGTTTTGTTCATATTCGAGTGACTTTAGATCCTGAGCCTGAAGATATGTTTGTTGCTGAATTAAATGAATCCCCGAATAAAATCCCTCGAGGGTGGAGTACTTTGGTGGGTCGCGGTCCGAGAGACAGGGAACATGATCAATTCTGAGATAAATTTGAAAAATCCTACGGTTCTTCAAAGACCACTTTGAGCAAATGCCGGTGATGAGCGAGCAGACGGAATACCAAAAAGCGTATATATAAGAAAAAGATAAAAAATATCCGGCGCATCCACTTCGCAGGAACCATCTCCAGACTCCAGAGGGGATTGAAATGCTGAAAGCAACTTGTGGATGTATTCCAAAAATCTCGTAGCACTTTCCGCCAAAGTGGATGCGTTCGCGTTCTTATTTGCAAGCTTCATCCAACGACGAGATTATCGGCGCTAGAAAAAAAAATTATTGAAAGATATTCAAGTATATTTTTTTTTTCAAAAAACTACGTCACAACATACGATAAAATTCTAGATAATATTTTACTTCAGTTTTATCCCGTTGATCGCATTGACGCGTCATGACGCCATCATTCTTCTCATGACCGTTGGTGGCACCTTTACGGAAATTGTCTTTTCCATGTTGCTTGGTCTTCCAATTTCAGGTCCTTTTTTCAATAAAACAAAAATTGTAATTACAACTTTGTAAGGTCACCCTTAGTAAAGTTTACATAGCAAAAACACTGAAATGGCAGATCAAATTTTCTGGAGAAAAACTAAAAACATTCGAAATCTTGAAAAAAAATTTGGATTTTCAGTACGTCGTTATCGCGAAGCGTTTGTCATATAGACCGCACAAAATGTACACGATTGTTGGCAAGAGTAGTGATTTGATATCCGCAGTGTTTGTCTACTCGTTGAATTTATCTTGATTCCATTAGTTATCTAAATTTAGCCCTTATAGGCTGTTGCTATTCAAGGCTACCGCGAGCAAGCTGCTACAACGAGTGCATCGACGGTAAAATATATCACTTCTACACATATTTGAACAGAGGAAGAAAATACACGAACACCGAGATAAACAATATGCTGATGATTAATTTGAAAAAATTGTAACCGATCATTTTTTTGTTCTACGACTCTGCGGTGCAGTTGAGGATGTAGTTCGGGTTGAAAAAAGCGATAATGCGATTTTCAAAAAACGTTTTATTGCGAATATCCGCACAGATCCAATCCTAATCTGATTTTCAAAGTGTTGTAATTCGGGCCCAACAGTGATAATCTGTGAAAATTAGCCAATTGCACAGATCACATGACACAAAAAGTCAAAAGTGATGAGAAACTTGGAACTTGTCATCAGACCAAACTAACACCAAATATAAAACAATATGAGTATACTTGGACTACTCGTTTTCTGAAGTTCTCAATTGATATGGAGCCTTTTGACAATCTTTGATTATCTGAAAAACTAATTTTCACCTACTTTTCAGATTTCAAAATGTAACCGGCGGTGAAATATTCATTGAATTAACTTCTAGTTTCACAGATATCTTCTTTGATATATTATGAACAATTCCACGTGAGCTTTTTTGGGTCTGGTAACTGAATCCAGCTAAATTATTTTCATATTTATGAGAAAAAAGTGCCTTTTTGGGCAAATGTCAGTTTTAAACTTAAATTATGAGAACTTTTTCACAATTCCAGCGTAGGTTTCGTCGGAGGCATTTTGGGTGCATCCCGTCCAATTTTCAGGTCAAATAAATTATTCATTGTGGTTTTTTTTCTTAGTTTTGAATGTAAAAACTTGTGAGAAAAAAGTTGGCATCAGTACAATATGAATTGTAGAAATTGTTTCCAATCTGAAGTAAATTCTCAATCATCGCGCTGAATTCTACAATTCGCGAATGTGCTTGCGACAATTGTTGCCACATTATAAACCGGGGTAATTCAACCCCTCGCAGGTTTCTTGTGTATGTATGTATTGCTCTGGTTCGTTCTCCGGGTATCCAGCTAGCTCCCCAGCACCACTGATTTATCGACATTTACGAAGATACAAATCTACGGCAGAGACAAGGCTAGAATTGGTTCGACGAGACGTTAAGGTCTCTAATAACTCAGGAAATGTTCGATATCTAACAATATAACTCTTACTCTGAATCACAATGAAAGATACAAATCAATCGTCTATTGCAACGAAGAATTCTTCCAACACTAATTCTAATCACATCTTATCCAAATCTAACTCGAAAGAAAATTGTCAATCGTATAATTGTTATCAAATTAGCAATAAATTCACGAACGAATCCGCGCAAGTGAAGGGTTGCCAAATTTGGGGGTGGCGTCTGATCGCCTGTGCCAAAGTCTGGAAATAAATTTTTCGAGAAAGGAATGGAAAGCCTTGGCTATATGAATGATTCATGAGCCGGAATGGAGGTATTGTATTTTCTACTCGGCCAGCCTCACCCTTGTAGCGTGGCTGACCTTCCCTTAGAAAAATGATTTTGAAAACATTTTATACGGGTAAAAAAATGGAGGATGAATTTATGAGATACATGCTCCAATTTTCCACGTCTCTTTTTCCCACTCTCTCATTTTTTATACTCAACCTGGATTAAAATTTCTACCCAGTTCTTGGAGGGTGGACGCTGCTTCCATACGTAGAAGGGACTGAAAAAATACATTTTTGTATCACATCCTCATTTTGTCTCTCTATCAGGATTTGACTAATGCTTATTTGTACTTGTTTTTACAGTTTTTACGAGAGGACGATCATGACAACAACATTCCGGAGATCGGTGAGTACAGGTAGAGTACCTTTTCAATACCATATATTTGATACCATAAAAGAGCTGTAAAATGGCTTTATGGCATGTAAATGGCTGTTAAAGCGGGGATAAATTTTTCCAATAGGGAAAAGTCACATCCAGAAGAAGACAACAGAAAAAATAGGCTTTATTGTTTGAGTAAGGAATGGAAAAAAGTTTCTATGCACTTTCAAAGTTTCTGGATACGTAACTCATCCCTATATAAGTCGAAGAGAAAGAGATGTGAAATTCTCGTGGAAAGTTTACATTAAAAATGCCACAAGCTTATAGAAATTTGTATTGTTAGAAACACTTTTTGTAGTCTGAGTGCTGCACGGAACTTATTACACATGTGTTGGTATGTGTGTTAGAAAAAATATCTTGCAATGCCTTCTAGAAGAGTAGAAATGTTTTATATTTCATCTATCATTGCATCGATCGTAGAGCGATTAAAAGGCCCTGCAAAATGATGAAAAGACGCAAAAAAATTCAATGTTAACTCTGTTACCGGATTATAATCAGATTTTCATCAATTTCATACAGTGAATATCACCGGTGGAATAGTCGAACAGATTTCCATCGAATCCGAGAGAATTGAAGTTCATGTTTAAGTCAGGAAAATTAAATCACAGTTTTTATTGTGACTTTGTCTGACTTTGGCGTTGCTGTACATAAAGCGGAGCAAATACGATAGTCGTAGAAAATAAAACTGAATGCTGAAACTGAAGTAAAAAAAAGAAACAATGATAATACAAGCATTGAAAAAAACTTTACACACTCACATTGAGACTGAAAGGCATGAAGAAAATTAGTGTGATGAAAAATTTATCAATACGTCAAACTTTACACTCTTGGGAACTTTGAGAATTTTCCAATTAGTATATTGTTAAAGTTTTCTCTAATCAATATCCGTTGGCATTTACATTATTAAATAGTTCCTGTGATTATCACGTGATCATGAATATCAATTTTTTGGAGTCCTGAGAAGTAAAAACAAACGATTCAGATCCAAAAAGTGATCTTTGAAAATGAGTGTCTCACATTTAATAGAACTTCAAGATTCCAAGATTGTGGAAAAAAAAGGTAATTAAATTTTTGCCATGTATTTTGTGGATTTTCTGGCATACCAATGACGTGTATGTGACTCTTTAATTTTTGTCTTGCTGCCAGTGATTAATTAGAAGCATTGTCAAAACCAGAATACGTAATTTTTTTTTTATTTAGGATGGTTTTTCGAACTTTTTAGGACCCAAAAACAATTGTATTGAGAATCGTTAGTCTTAGAAATCGTATAAATCAGACTCTATAAATGTCTGGAGATAAAATTAGCACACGAACGCAATGTACAATCCAATAAAATGTATGTAAGCCGTAGAATATTGCTCATATCTTTCACCGCAACTCTGAATTTATCTTATTCGCTGTCATATTTTTCTTTCTCTCCTGGCACACGTACACAGTTTATGAGAAAAGACGAGTCGAAGGGAAAAAAAAAACACGAAAAACCGAGAATTCCTTACGGCGAACAGTGGATTCCAGAGATTTGTGAAACAAAAAGAATACATACAGACATACAACAGCCTCTGCACATGGGTGAATTATTTGCGCGAAAATATATTTTCCGTCGAATCACATGATACAATTTATTATTATTATTATTTTTTTGTTGTTATAGAACCAATTACTGGCTGGTTACTCCCAAATAAGTCCTTGGAATTATTATAGGGGACATAAAAAAAAATAAAAAATTGTAGTAAAGTGTCTATATTGATCATACATACATTCAATTTTTTTTTTTTTTTTTTTTTTTTTATTTTAAAAACACCTCCGGGTTTTTTAGGGCTTTTACTTTTTTTTTTTTAAAATTTTTTTTTTTTTTTTTATTTTTTTTTTTTTTTGCATAACGATAAAATTTCCATGACCCATATTTCGACAGTGGACGACAGAATTCAATAACTGTAGTAAAAAATTTTGTTTCTTTTGGTTTCAGAGAAGATTTGGTTGACTTTACGGTTTATAGATGATAAACCAATAACGTTAGAGATGTTTAGAATATCGTACACAGCCAGCAAAAATACGTTTATATCCCGCTAGCAACGCGAAACAGTCATCATCATCTGGGCTAATTTTTGAAGATAACCAGCACCGACCGCGACCGCGTATCCTTTAAACCAGAGTTTACTGGCGATGCGGGATGCCGTAAATCAAGACGTGCCGAGAGCCGATATGAAGATAAATCTCAAGGTTTGACCCGCATCTTTATATCGAAGGACAGAAAACTGGATTAACAAAATTTTCTGTACCCCCCTCCCAAAAAATCGGCATATCCAAGTAGTCGGCAGCAAAAACGGACTCGAAAACATCAACAACGTGAAGGAAAAAAACTGTGATCGTTGTCCATGAAAAATTGTAAATGGCCGTCCTATTGAATTGGCGGAGATGAAATCGTTCTTAGCTCGAGGGTCGATCGATCAAACGAACCGCGATTATCCTCAAATGTGAGAAGAAGATTTTCATCATTGTTGGGAAAGCAGGAGCTGAGATCTAATCAGGTTTCCATTATTTACAACTCAAAGGAGTCGGAGTGGCTGAGTGGATAAGCACACGGGCTACCACCCTGGAGGCCTGTGTTCAAATCCCGAGCCGGCATCTCTTAAATTTTTTTCGAATGAAAACCTCTCATGGGCTCAATTCTGCGACTTTTGTGGTTCGGAATCCACCATAAAAAGTAGGTCCAGTCAAGCCGCGGCGTAAAATGGAGACGGAGAGAGTTGAAAATGGAGTGGGACACCCATTTAGCCATTATTTCTAACTAGACATCTCGTTAAAGATAGGAAGACATGGATGACTTGAAAGACAAACGACGCGAACTACCGACAACAGCCCGTATTCCTTCCTCAGATTTCCGACGAGCTTGCAGTATGCCGTATCGATGCGTCGTTTTACGTTTTATGGGAAAATTCGGACCGGAAGAACGTCGTTTGAACTCATTTTCGATAACTTTGAAGAGCGATCAATTACGAAACGGTGACTTTCAACTGAAAACACTTATTATCCCAATTATACGCGAATTATTACTCAGATTCTCAATTCAAACCCTCTTCTATCTCCAAGCTTGGGTCGACTTTGATAATTCATTAATTGTAAGGGTGGACTTCGATCTGTCTTCCTTTTATCTTTTTATACGTGTTTTATAATTGTTGTAAACGTGGAGAAAGCGGTGACGTCAGAATCAAAATGAGATTTTTTAGACTAATCAGAGAAAATAATTTTTCCAACAATATATATGAACTAAGGGTCAATGAAGTCAAATCAACTGATAGTTGTTAATTATACGGACTCAAAGTTCACATACAAGATACCTGCCACATCGATCTACATCAGTTTCGGCGCAGAACAGAAAGGCTTGCAAAAATCTTCTGTATAGCTTGAAGAACCCTTGAAACGGTAAAAACACCCTTGTGTCGGGCTAGTGATGAGCTTGCCAACGCTTGGCTTTTGGACCAAGTGTATTCTGCAAGCTTTGAGAAGAGCTTGGCCATTACGAACACTCGATCTGAAGTCTGAACACTTGGTAAAATGTCGGGTCGAAAAACCTTTGACTAAAAAAACCCAAGGGTTCTTCGTGCTTTAGGATTACCTTGATTCACGTATAATCTGACTTACAGACGAGCTTGCAGAAAATCTAAAAAGGGCAGATTTGATCAAGCAAGATTATAAATAGCTACGCCGCGTTGGATACTCATTCAAATTGACAAATATTGATATTAATTAACATAAGTAGCTAAAAGTTTGTATCAATATAATTCAATAGGTAGTCTGGCGTAGTGGGTAGGGTAGAGATTAGACTGGAGATTATAACGAGTGAGTGACAGGAGCCGGCTTCGAATCCCGAACCAAACATGCGAAATTTTCTTGAGCTAAAAGCTTGTTTCAGTGGCGGCATGTACCTGATTATAAATCCTACTTGATCCAATTAACAGTGTGAAAATTCCAATTTTTGGTCAATTTTGCATATTTTATTCGATAAATATTGTAACAGTCTAAATCCGTTCTTAACCCTTGCTACAACCCTTTCAGAAACCTTGGCAAGATCCTTTCTTAACCATTAATAAAGCCTTCCTTCAGGCTTGGGATTTATCTTGCAAAACCCTTGGAAGAACCCTTGTTTAGGAAAACTGTCTTGTTTAGCAATTTGCAAGCATTTACGCAAGCTCATTTAAAACAGAAAATTTTGCAGGTGTTACACTCGGTATAATTGTAAATTCTGTCCGTTGGTTCTTTTTATTATTTTCAGTGGAATCTGTACATTATTGAAGTCAAACTCAGTCTATGATTAGTCAATCAGGTCACGTGTCAAATGCTCCTTATGCCTTGATCATTCTATTTCGTCAAAGAATATATTATATATTCATCGAAGATTCTCACACAAACTCCGTGTTTCTCAGAGATTCTTTGAACGAAGTTCGCTTCGATTCTTTTGGGTTCACTTGAATTTATTAATATTCGCCTGTAGCTAATTTAATTTCATAACTCCCATCGAAGTACAATATTCTGTTAAATATTGCAGCCTCTCGTTCCTCTGGAGCGAAAATTCTTCGGAGAGATGGTACATCCAGTTTCTACACTCTCCGCCAAGAAACCTTTTAAACCATCCGGAAGCCAGAGAGAATTCCCTGTTTGACTGGTAATAAGATATCCGAACGAAAAGTCAATGCGAAAGGAGCGGTGCTATCCTATTTCTGATAACCACTCTCGGATGGGTACCCTCGTACCTTTCAATGCCAATCTTGATACTCCGTTTCCATCGCTTCGTGGAACCTGTCTAATCAATTCTGATTCATTTTGATCCCCAGAATGTTGATATAATATGCGACCATATACTAGATGTAATCGTTCGGTCGTACATTTTGGTGGTGAAAATGTGATACAACTATGCTGATCGACGAAATGAATACCTTGGATTTTGATTATACTTTTACAGAATCTTCGCCAAAGTTTATCACTTGTTCACAAAATTGAAGCATTGGAGTTTCTGGAGTTTTGGAGTCATACGGGATTATATCCAAGTGAAATTGTACAAAGTCACTTCTCATCTTTGGTAACTACTGTACCTACTTTAATGCAACTTCGAAACTACAGGAGATGTACCACACGCTGCAATTTGGTGTGAAAGTCATTCAGAAACTTTGACGAAGGAACTTTTACCGAAATCAAAGTTTGCAGATCGTTCAATTCGCCTCAACAAGTTCAGAAGAACACACCAACTTCCTTTACGAACCCGATTCAATCTCCATATCCACGTTCTCATAATTTCACAATATTGTAACAAAGAGAAATTCGAATCCTTCATAATATGGTCACACATCAAAGTTGTGTCATCATTTTTCATCACAAATGTGGCTGTGTGATCATTTTCTCAGCTCATGTCTTCGAAACTTTTCCGACACATTGAGATTATCGAAGATTTCAGTCTATGTACAACTTTGGGAAAGAGTAAGAGATACGCCAGTTTGACGTGTGAAACTGTTCACCACCGAGTGAAAAACGTCGGGTTCAGTCACCACTTTTTGTGTCAGACATCTACATGAGGTGAAATACCATGGGGACGTCTCCTCTGCACGAACTACGCGATATGTAATTTCATAAAATGTATAATATATAGATACGTGAGCACAGAGAGGGAGGAAGATTAAAGAAAAGGTATAGTGTGTTGCTTCAGACCTTTTTTTTCACGGGATAAAAATACGAGGTTTCTTCTACCTCTGGGATCATACGTAAGATCTTGGAGTAAATGGAATCTCGCTTAGTTTCCGGGTTACTATTCCCTCATTTTTCCTCAGAGAACCTCAGAGGTTTTCTTTATCCTTATCATATTTTACTTCTTTCTGTCCACCACTCTTACCCGGACTTTTATTCGATCTAAGTAACTTTGAGAATCTTGTGTGAAAAAATATGAGGCACTCGGTGAAACATGGCCTCGGGGAACTTTCAACACTGGAAAAGGGCTCCACGTTCTATTTGCCAAGAACAGTTCTCGATACATGTAGACAGCTGAAATAGGTTCTCCAATACTCTCGACAATTAATTTCTCACCCGTCAGCCACTCGAATTCTCTTCCCTCCATCAGGATTTCTTCCTCTATTTTATCCCGCTTGCTAAACCCACGTGTGATCAGAACAGAAGTTATGTCAGCATCGGGAACTGGGCTGCACTTTGCATCCTCAACCATCCGCGATATCGAACTAGGTCAAACCCTGACCGAAAGGCAAAGTGTTAATCAAAAGTCTTCAGGATTCTCGAGCCTGTGGATCGAGGTGAATCCTTCGCGTGTACTAGCGCAAGATCTTCTTTCCGGTCTCAACCGGAAGTCACTCAGTCTTGTAGCTCGCGATATTGGACTCGACTCAAACTCAACGGTCCGTCGAGGAGAGCAATTTGTACAGCGTTGAGAGCAAAGAGAAACGACGAGTGAGTTAAAGGTGAGAAAAACACAGTCTGAGCGCCATCACAAAGGATAACACAGCGAGTTAACAATTGAGAAACGTTCGATTAATCCACAGTTGACATAATTGCTACGAGGTCAACTAAAGTAAAGTTGTCAAGTGTCTCAAAGTATCTTGAATCACGTGGTTTATGGGCCTTGAATAACACGTCACGTCCGTCATCCCCTTAATCTCCCGGATCACTTTTGCCCAAAAACAAAGCTCGAGCTTAATGAAATCAGGGCTCCCATCTCTAACCCTCGCAAACACGGCACTATGGACCCTGGAGTACACAGACCAGGACTCCACTTTGAGCTGTAAAAAAAATCCATGGGCTCATCTATTACAACGCCAGGGACAAGATCTCAACCAAAACATGTTGATGCTCGAAGTTCAGCGAAGAAATTGTCCAGAAAAAACAGGGAATGTGAAAAAATATCTGATTAGAAACAAATTCGCGACATTCGATGTCAATCAAGTAAATGAATTTCGCTAGGCTTCTGGGCCAAAGTAAAATCGTTCAACTTCTGAAGAAAAATGTCGGACATTGTGCGACTTTAGTTTCCATTGGACACCAGACGACAATAGCCAACGTTACTAAAGAAGTTCCAGATGTCGCGATATCCACTTATCAACTCCCTGGGTGTGACGAGAACTTGGTCAGCGCCTCGAGAGGAGCTTGTAAATTGAAGTAGAGCTTTACTGCACGAGGAGCTTGTTATAGTACAAAGTTTGTGAATCTGATTTAAGAGCAGAGTTAACGGTATACGAGGCCACTTGAAATTATAACGAGGGTCGAAGTGTGAGCCGAAGGTTTGAGAGTTTTTCTAACGCTGGGCACGATCATTGACGAAGCGAGCCTTAAACTACTTTATAATTATAAAAGTTAGCTCATTTTGATAACAGATTCGGCGGCAATAATGCCATCAAGAAAATTTTCACCTTCATATTTTCCAATCTAATCAAAAATCCTCGTGACAGTCGCCCCGAGTCGCAGCGCCAGGTAATCCACCTTTAATCTCTTACACATTATATTCCGTCAGCCGCAAAAGTTTATGAAAGCTCAGTCGGCTCCATCGATATAGAAATAAGAGGAAATTAACCGAAGAGGATTTAATTTCGTACTTTGATTGCTGACTGTTCGAGGTGGCAAAACTGCGCCGTAATCGGATAAATTAATAGGTTTTTTTACCACGCGGTTCTTGACGAAGGGATTTTAACGCTCATGTCTGTCACGTGATCTCTGAAACCGTTGCTCAATTGATTAAAGTGGATTAAACATTCCAACGCCCCACCCTGCGATCGTCAACGTGACGGTATCTCGCATTTTTTTCTCATTTAGGTACACACGATGTACACAACTGATCAAAAAAAAAAATGACAGGTGTTTTACAAGCTCAATTCTGTGAAATATAACACTTGCACTCTCTCGCGTTACGTTTGTTTGCGAAGTGCATGAAACGAGGAAACCCTGGATTACAAGGGTGGAGGGTGGCTATACGCCCGTTGCGAAAACAAAACCACCCAGTACCTTTTGTGGATTTTAGGTTCGAAAGAGCCAGACCGTGACGATTGTCAGATTGAGGTGAATGAAGCTGAAACGCACCAGCAACTCCATTACGTTTGATCGCCTCCTGGACGCAACGAAAAAGAGTATAATTTTACTATTATAATACTATTATCAGATAATTTGATGATTAGGATTGACGAAAAACATATTGTACCTAATTGTTTGTAGTTGGTTTTCACGTAAATCAAGTTTTTTTTAATACAGCGTTTGAATTTCGCGGTCCCGTATGACGTCACACAGTACCTTTTACCGTCTGACGGCGCTGCGGACTACGATGGTCAACAGAATAACATGGCGGCCGAGATACTATGTGACGTCACGTCGTGTTTGAAAATCGATCATTTTCAATTGCTGATTTCAGGCACCTGGAATTGATTCTATAATTCCTATAGCTTTTTTAAAATTGCATTGTATTGTTATCATGCACCCATTCATGAAGGAAATTTGTTGAGGTTCAATCCGAGGAAACTTCCCTATTCTATCAGGAACTGAAAATGATTGATTAGAAATTGCCACATCTGGATCGTAAAGGAACAAAAATGGTCATATCTGACCTCACACCTGATGTACAAATCAGCCAATCAGCTACGATGCAGGATTGATACATTGGACACAGAATCATATCTCATGATATGTCATAGTTTTTTTTTCAGATTCTTCGATTCGAACTGCGCGAACTTTTGAAGAAATCCCCAAAACCCTCATTTTCAGGAAGTGATAAGAAGTTGGGCTCAATTCTGTTTTCCAAAATTAACGCTGCCATGATTTTTGGCAGAGTTATGAAGTTTTGAATTTTTTGGTGCCAAATCAGTCATTTATAAACGTAAAAGCAGACACGTATCGGGAAACCGATTTGTAACATCGTTTTCGCCCATGACGATAATTATTTATGTATCAATTTGTGTAATCATACAAAGCAGAGTGTTTTCCCACAGAATTGTACATAAAAGCTATCGCAAACGAGCGAGTGCCGATCCCGATCCGTGCGGGTGCCAATTAAAATAGAGAAGGACTCTATATGTACGATTGATTACAGTACCTAATGATATTAATTGGCGAGCCAATCGATCGATCACCCGTAGAGTGCGGTGCCAATGATTATCGTAAACGATAAAAAGGGAAAAATAAATCGTCGATCAACGTAAGCTGCAGGCGGGTGAATGGCTTAGTGTTTGTACCGGATAGTATTTGCATTGTTTAACCACTCTACGCATCGCAATGTCCGAATCAATTGGCCGAATTCGTTACGTCAACAATTCAGGTACAAATAATCCCGGTATACGTACTGATGCGAGCACCGGATACAGCGGATCCGATACCAATAATTCTTCGACCACAACCAATCAACAATCAGCAACGTCAACCTAGAATTAAGCCGGACGGAAATATAAGGCTAATACGTCAATTTCACGCGGTTCGGACCAAACTCGATCCGAAGAGTCACTGGGAAATAAAAACCGATGAATATTGCGTTTTTTCCCCTATCGTCCAAATTGAATCGATTACTCTTTTTTTTTCATTAATTATCAAAATTAGGCCGAGATAGAAAAAAAGCACCTCTGGGTTTGAAATTTTAGGAATGCAACAAAAATTTGACTCTATTGACGAGCGTAGTAATCCTGACCGAGGAAAGTGGGCGATAATTTAGGGAATGAAGTAATTTACCAAAACGATTGGTCAAGCGATGTCCGTGTACGCGAACTCCCCCCCGAGGCGACAATGAGTTTCGTGTAATTATCTTCACCACAACCCACCTCTGGTGATCAATACGTCGTTAATGTATTCGGCTGCTGGTTATGCCCGCAGCCTACATCAGCCGGTGGGGAAAATGACGTTTAACGTGCCTGTAGCCACATCGACACGGTTCGCATCGCTAGCTTTGAGATCTGATCCTGAGTCAATTTACATACTCCTATATGCCAATGCTCCCCAGAAGACCCGCTTGGAAAGTTCAATTTTCCAATGCCTGTATAGCGTGCGCAAAGTACCCTATTTGTGAACGGTGAGGGAAAGAAAAATTGACACACAGTCGAAAGCGCTGTGCACCGCTACGCATGCGCACTGCTAGGAGACACCGATTGAGGTTAGCAGCTGGCACTGCTGCGCCATTTTCCACCATTAATCGTTGTTGTCATGAAAAGTAACCCACTGGGGGATTACAAATCCAGTTCTTGACGCATTTATGGGTAAGAAAAAGTAGTATATGCCAGACGTGACAAACCCAGGAAATTATGACCCGCGTGCGATCACGCATTCGCACCCATCATGACTTCCTGGTTTTTGCCACTTGTATCACAATATACTATTTTGCAATTTCACACCAATTTTCGAGCCTGTTGAACGATATGGTCCGTTCTTTTCCACCCTCCCTGACCAATTTTTAAGAAAATTCGTTTTGTTTTGTAGAAAATCTCAAATACACGTAGTTTTTGAAGAAAAAACCATAAATTTTGACAATTTTGTGCAAAAAACTACAGAGTCCGAATGTCCCCAAAAATTAGTAGAAAATCGTAGACATAATTTCCACCAGGGAAGACATTCTTTTTTGTTTTGGGTTATTTTTCAGCGGTGATAAGCGACACTGACATGTGTCAGAGAGCTTTCCGAGCTTTTGGAAATCACGTTGTGTGTCGTTTCGTCTTCTGTTCCGCAATTCTCTAACGGGATTTTCTCATTCTTGTGAAATTGGCTTATCCAGCAATGTTAAATTCAATCTTCTTTAATCTCGTCAGTGGTATCTACCTATAGGCGAGAAGAGATCCCGCATATTTTGGAATCACGACGACTTTCCGAAAGCCGATTCGTTTTCTATTTTCTTCGGAAATGCTAGCTGTTCGTTGGACGTGTTTTACGAGCTTTTTCCGACAACTTCTACCCGCGAGAATTTATAGCTTGTAACATACGTTCGGTTTAGTTCCATAGCGAGCTTTAACAGAATCATTACACATTTCATAGATTTTTTACATGACACACCGAACATTAAATTTATCTACTTTTTACTTCAATTTAAAAAATATAGGCTGCATAAATTCAAAAAACATTAGTCGCTTAACTTAATGGATTAATGTGTACAAAAGCCCCAAAAAGTTTGGTCCAATTGAGTTCAGATTCTGCCCACAAATGTGGAATACCCAATTCAAGTGTCATTTATAAAAAAAAAACGAACACGTGAACTGTAATTATTCTACCTATAATTTATATTTCTCCATAGGTTTTGAATACCAATCGCCATCTCTTCGGCATTAGGACAGAAACAAAAATGTTCTCTAAATTTCTGCAGAACGCTGATTTATCTCCTGATTATTGAGATCAGTGGCTCAACTTTCGTTTCGAAACGAAAGTTACTATCAATCTTTGTTCGGAAACAGGGTGCCAAGAATTTTATCCTGCAGGGTCTTTGCCAAGTCTGCTTCGTTTGGTTTAACGCTTTATTGTTATACAGCCGCTTCTTTACTTTCCGCACGATAAATTTTTTACCTCTCGTGGGTTAAAATTGTCACGATTTGAATATTCATGAGACTACGAGGTCTCCTTTTTTGTACATCAAATATCACCGCCTGTGAGAACTTGCTTTAGGAAGCTTCATTGATCCAACAGTTTAAAACGTATCCTCGTTCGTATAAAATATTGAATTACGCGTAACAGTCGTTATTTCAGCAATGATCAAAGAATATTAGGACCATATTCTTTCAGGACAAAGTAAACGCGAACAAGAGATCCAATTTGGCATGTATATCTGAATAGATTTTAACGCCGTTTCCAGCGAGGCCCCATTTTTCACGGTACCGACCCCTTTCGATTCACCGGTAAATCTCTGTACCTTGAAATATACGGATATCGTCCTATTTTTCATCCTGTATTCACAAGAGAAAATATTTCAATCGTTTTCAGCCCTCAAGATTCTGGGCATAATAAGGGTCTACCGAAGCACGTTTCACGTCCATACATATGCATAGTATACCTCGAAAGAGATGATCAAAGCGAAACTTGGAAGGTGCGAACCCGGCGAAAGTGTCCCTGCGAGGATCCTGTGTGATGGATGTCTGGAGCACCCTTTCCCCCATCTCACATACTAGAAAATTTCACTCCATAAAGATTATAACTTCGATATACACTGATGCTCACATCATTTACATGTACATCAATCTGAAAAATGTTGGAACAAGATAGAGAAAATAGTTGTGGCTTCGTACGTCGACTGAACGATGATGAGCAGAATCCTGCTAGAAAGTTCATGTGGTGAACCGTACGATGAATCTCCACCTTCGACGTTCATCACATCGTTCATTTTGTGAATTAACATGTGGTGTGTTATATAATCAGATTAATTTGATCGACATAGTATTTCTCTTTATATGATTGGGCTTTATAACTTGTAACTGTCTTTCATCATCAAAAATTAGGGTAGCTCAGGTAGTAGCCTAACCACTTGCGAATCAGTTGGAGCTTCGTTCAGTCCTCAATTGGAACCAATTTGTTTCTCATTTGTCTTTTGTCTTTGAAATTTGAACGAAAATAGGTTCGGAATCTGATGATTCGTATCAGAAATTACGTGATCATTCATTTGATGATTATAATGCGAACATTTTTCAAAACTGCAATCAAGATTTCATCATATGAGTTATTCTGTAATTTATCAGAAGTGAAATTCTGAGCATAGAGTTATTAGCTTTTTGAAAAAAAACGAATCGCAGTGCCCGAACTTTTTCCATTATTTTTTACCACGTTAATTGAGTTGAGCCCCGTGAATTTATTTCGTGGTACAGTTTTACTTTCTTCATTAAGTATTCACCGTGCAGTTTCTCATCTCGTCAAGATTCTTGGGAGCAGCTGTGATCCTGCTTTTAGAATTGGCGTTAAAAGTTTTGTTCGAGTAAGTAAGAGCTCGAGATAGAGCCAAGTCTCATCTGGCAGCTGATAGTACGGTTCTCTTCTAGGTTACAATCAAACGTGATGCGCATGCAAAAGACTTGCGGTGTATCATATCAATTAGTAAGCTAAGGCAGTCACCAGTCAGCATTCAGCACTCTGCTCACTTCCATCATCTGCATGCACCTTCTGCGTTAATTGCAATAAACATTGTCAACTGAAATCCTTTCCAATGTCGCTTCATGACTGACGTCGTTAATTGATACGGCTTATCACATGATTGAACCACTTCTCAGAATTTCTCCTGAACATTACCTATCACAATAATTAGGTTCCTCGTTACAGTGACCCAAAATATCCCGTCAACAAGAATCACCATTGCATTTATTGATCCGAAGTCCACACTAGTGCTGGCGAAATCCTAGAATCCTAATTCACTGTCCTGGATTTACTGGCTGCCTCGGTGAAAATTTGCCCAGTTTTGGCTACTAAAGTGCGATTTAGAAATGGCCAGTGAAATCATCCAGATTTTCTGAACTAGAAAAAACCTAAACTATACAAATCTGTTTAGATTTGGAAAAGACCCAGCACATTCCCCACAACTGGATCTATAACTTGACTAGATTATTGCCTAAAGCTTTTACTAGAACTGTACAGGGTTTTGGCCAATACCTAATCTTTGAGTAGTAATGCTATCCGAGAAACTAGGAGGGACAAGCAATTCATTCCTCGCCAGATACTGTTAAGCAGTCGAGCGGATCTAGACAAATCTGAAGGAAAAAACTAGTGAAACTTTTACCATAATGATTTCTTCTGCCGTCTGCGGAAAAACGACTTTGACGTCATGTTTTGAAAGTATTGGAGTCCAAAAGCGGTCTAAAACTATAGTTCTGTTTTCCGAATCGGTATAATAACGAATGTGAAAATCAAGATCAATTTCATTCTTGCAAAAATTAAAAACTGCTCACTGTGTTGTTCATGATACTTCAGCCAACAGTCCGGACCAATCAGTAGTCCTTCAATATTTTTAAGAGATTTTTGAAATTTTCGAAACAGCTGATCCATCAATACTGGATCGCTTAGTAACAAAATGACAATTGAAAAATGTGAATTGAAACAAAAAACTGTGATCGAAGCGGTCAAGAAATGCCATTGTTCCAATTTGATGAGACACTGTCGATTGATTCTATTCTACCACTAGATTCAGACACATTGAATGTGTATAGTCTGAACTTGTCGCATATCGGCTACTTTTGAAGCCCCCGTTTGAATTTTGGAAAAAAAATATTGAATAGCCAAAACGTCACGTGCACCCGGGTAGCGTAAAAAATCCATCAAAAATCGCCTCTTTTGAAGAAAGTGTCTCCGTTATTTCATTTTGACGATTCGTTCGACGATTTTTTCCATTTTTTTTAACTGTTGAAAGTTTAAATTGAATCTACTGTATTTTAAAAATTCTCGATCCAGATGACGCCATAATTGGATACAGAAAATATGATTTAAAAAATGGGAGTAATTCAACAAGCTGAGAAAGTTATACTCAGTTGGTGTTGTGAATTTTGGGAATGGATCGTAATTGAGGAATTAATCCGAAGCTGGTGAGATCGACGTACAGTGCGCAGCTTGAGAAAAATGTCTCTGATACGAGGGATAATTATCAGTCTATTCATTTCTCAAGAAATGAGGGAGAACGTGCGTCGTGTGAACGCGTATTTTAAAATACTGGCTAAAACTGTGCAGAATTTGGCAAATAGGGGGTCGAATTTCCGATTCAAACTCGATCAAAATTCACTCGAATACACAATTTCACATTTTACTATTTAATTGAATTTTTCGCTCGCCATTCGCCTCTCGGGAATCACGCGATTCATACTTTCATCGATTGGCCCGTAATTATTACGAAATAATGCGAATTCTGTTGACCAAAAAGCGTGTGAGTCCACTTTTTTTGCTTTCGTTGAAATGTTTGGATATATTCGTGTGCTTTTATGACATGATGACGAACAAAACATGAGGAAATATTTCCCCGGAGTTTGAAAATGATGGTGACATTTTTGGCTAAAGTATATTGAATATATAACAGAGCTCTGGATATAGCTTACAGACATTTTATATGTTGTTTTATTTACACCGCGGTATGTATGGCAGTACCTTCGAATATTGACGTCTCGTTGGTCCCCGTTCTTCCGTAAAAGATGTGCCTATATATTTTTATCCCCTTCGTTTATGTATCTGAAAGGTAGGAAAATGTCTGACAAACTCCGTATCGCGGTGATAGCCGTTGAGACATAAAGGCGAGGGTCATAAATGGAGAGAATTTCGCAATTCCGTTATCATCGAACCGCAAAAAAATACTTCGATTACGGATTCCAGGAGTCACATCGGATATCGCGAGTATATACGTAAGAAAAACGTACCCGACGGAACAAGTATCACTTTTGCCGAAAACGTATGTCACCCGCTATCTGCGTACGAACAGGTAATTGAACAATGTAATAAAAAACAATGTATACCGATACATGCGAGACGAAAACCGACAGTGTTTTATTGAGCGAGTGATCACACAGATTGAGAAACTTGCACACGAAAAAAGTAATCGAATTTCAAATCGAGGTGAAATTGGATTTGGAAACTTACAGCTGGCCAAATAATCAGCTTTTAGCGTTTTTTTGATTTTCCAAGCCAACATAGCGTGAAATCCAGGCGAGGAATGAAAAAAGTTCTTATACAAGAGTTTCGCGTCTTTATTTGAAATTTTTGAAAATAATTGTTTGCAATTTTTTGTGCCTCGTGAAACTTCAGTTTTGGTGAAAAATCTTCCAAAATATTCAGTAACAAAAAAGTGCCCTGATCGAATTGGCTGAAATTTCTCCACAGCATGTCTTTTTCAATGCCAAAAGTTGTCTGAAAATTTCATGGTGGGCCGAGCAGTGGTTCGAAAGATACATGAACAAATATTCGCACAGTGGCGAGAATTCGGCGATTATGAGGTCGGAAAAAAGTTTTTTGCGCCGCAGTTCGAAAATTCAAGGGCGATCGCGAGTACGCAAACAAGAATAATAAATATTGACCTTGAACTTTCGAATCGTGGCGAAAAAACTGTTTCGCGACCTCATAATCACCGAATCCTCGCCACTGTGATGAGTCGGAAAAATCGGAAAAAAAATCAGAGTTCATCCTTTCAACATGTAGTTTGACTGTGCAAAAGGACAAGCATATCGAAAGGGGGGGTCAGGGAGAAAATCTCGTTTTTTCGGTCGATTTGACGTGAAATCCCCCGTATATATGCTCGCAATATTCACTTCATCACATCGACTCGAGGGGAAAATAAGTCGTCGAAGTAACTGAATTACAAAAAAAATTGGGATAATGAGAATTACTTGAATAATTCATTTAAATTGAATCGATTAGAGCTTATAGAAAAGGTCGTGAGTTGTGAAAATAATTAAATTCAACGAAATGAAATTGAAATCGAAAAAAAATTATTCCAAAATACAAATTTGAAGTTGAATTCAATCAATTGATCGAAATGGACAGGAGATATGTGAAATTAATTGAAAGTTTGCGATACCTACTCACTTCAATCGAAAAGAATAATCGAGTGTCATTGAGAAAAAATAATTGAGTCGATTGAATTAAGAGAAATTTAGATGAATTTACAAAATTACTTCAATCCATATAATTACAGTTATATTTTCTCTCGCATCAACTGACATGTAAAGCTTTCGAACCTCGCGTTTCTATGGTCTCGTTTGAATAACTAAAAATCGGCTCATCAGCTGAATTGGTCGATGTTGCGGTAATTAGACATCAATGATTCCCAATTTGTCCCCCCCATTCTGATTATCCCCCAAACCTCTACGTCTGCTACATGATACCATGAGATGAATCAATCGAGGTCAACTAGACAATTAGCCCCGAAACTTGCGGGGTATTAATCAACTATCGATTCCGAATTTGCTCTGCGACGCAATCATAGGAGCTTTTCGGATGATGGAATGAGTGTAAAAGCCTGATAACTCATTCATGTATTTTATGAAATATTTTCTTGCAGTTTGAATAAAGCTCGGTGCACGAATTTTCAACGGGGTTGGATAAAGCCTCGGGGGATGGTGTTTTTAACCTGGCATTAGATTGTCTTGCTTCCCGGGCCAGAGCTCAGGAAAGATAAGCAGGAATTCGGGTCTGGTGAAATCAGATTGAGACAGGATAGATGGATGGAGTTAGCTGGCGGAATCCGGCTATCTAGCATGTCGATTGCGATTTCCGTGATCAAGAGGTTTCGCGCTGTAATCTCAGACTGCGACGTTTCGTTCATTCACGCAGATAAACGACACCCACGTCAAAGTGGTGATAAAATTGTTGAGAGCTTGGCAAAATTTGACAGCGTTCAGCGATTCCCGAGGGTGAAAGAGAATGGGGGAGAAAAAAATTGACAAGCCTAATAATTCAAACAGAAATGTCACCGCTTTCCGGATTAATTTAAGATTGGGATAAGATGAGACGAAATTTTACATCAGAATCTGAAATCTTGTAGGCAAGATCTTCTCTGATGGAAAATATGATTTATATCCCATTTCCAGACAGGAAATGAGCCTTTCTGGTATTCAAATTTCGGCGAATTGTTCACGTTTGATCTTCTAGGAACCGTACAGATGATCCAGATGAGTAAGACACGAGTCTTCTCTTTCGAGATCATTAATATTGTCCTCGCCACTCAACTGGTTTCTCAATTTTTTTTTTCTTCTTATCCTTCTTTGTAAACAACTCCGGTACAAAAAGCACCCGGTTAAGCTGTCACCGAGTGCGTTTACATTGCGAGTTCCGTTTCAGGTTGAGTCATAAGATGGGTATAACTTCTACCGAAAGCGTTTACATAAATTCTCAAACGGTTACGACGCAGTCAACGACGTAATCTCGGAGAGTATATATATTTTTTTCCATATACTTAATAGTGGATGAGGACTTTATGTTCGATACATATTCCATCCCATTATTATATATTCGACGGTCGATTGAGTAGTAAACTTAGATATACATATATTACAGTGAGAAAGCTCCTCAAACTCATAGTCGGAAAATGAAACTACATACGTGGAATACAAACTTTTATAGCGGACTATCACGTGATCTGGTAATTCCAGGGTTGAACATTCCCGCGCTAATGTGAAACTCGAAGCTTTACTTTTATGCGCTTGCGAGCTCAAGACTACTGTTCGCGGTCATTTACTGAATTGCATTCACCGCAACATCCGTTTGAATTGCGTTTCAAGCTGCGTTTTTTTTTGTTTTTTTTCAACCCTGACTCATCCAGATTCGCATTCTGGAGCAATGAGTCGCTACGAGACATCGAATTCGGAATATTGCAACAGGAAATCCAGTGTCTCTGATGAATTACTTGCTCGCTTCAACAAGAAGCTCTATTCCGATACCGGAAGCACTATTTACAACTTACAGTGTTGAATGGCCAGAGGTTTACGTTCGATAAAAGTTGGAATTCACGGTTTAAGTAATGACACGATTGTGTGAGCAGCCATTCTTCTTCCGGTCGAACTTGAACACGTTTCAAGAAACTTTTATGCCCCAGATAAACGACCCCTAGGCAGTTATGGATGCGGACTCAACATATCATCCGTTTATTTATACTCACATACTGACAATGACTGGGCCCACATGTGGATCATATGCGTGCAGATCTGAAGAATTTGGTTCAAAGACAATTATCTATGGTCTGATGGCAAAACTCTGCACTGGATCTTCCCAAAAGAATCGTCTAGTTTATCGACTTTAGTAGTAAGTGAGTGAAAAAAATTCAATCTCATAAAATACGAATTGAAACTTTAGCAGCTCCTTTTTCCTAATAACTGGCTTTCATCTTCTATAGCCACTATCTCGCTTCCGGCTTCTTCTAGGTGAAAAATGAATTCAACTAATCTTAAAGATCGTCAAATTTCCTACAAAATAGATACCAACAGTTTTTTACGTCGAATCAACCGTTTGAAAGATATACAAGCTTATAAGTCAGGGTTTCCTAACGCTGTGTGGGTCATTGACACCGAAGGGGTCGATGTATCTTGAGCTGGGTGATGGTGGAATTTTTTTTATGTACTTTGCTGTCATTAAAAGACAATATATTTCCTTACGGTCTGTGAATCTCACACCTTGTCTTCGTGATACGGAGGCCTGAGAAATTTTTTGTGAATTTTTTTGTGAATTTAGTTTAGAGTAACAGGTGGGTCAGACGTTATTCATAATTTAACAGGTTTAGACCGACGCGATATGATTTACATTTCATAGCGCGAATTCCGCACCCACTTTCAGATCGGGGAATTCGTCGAATGTGCCAAAAACTCGATCCAGGTTATCCGCCATATGGCCAACGTGTTTATAACAAGATGACGGCGAATTCAGTGACGTCATATCGCGAAATGTTACGTCATACGTTCAAATATACAACGTAGAGACGATGAAAACGGATCAACCTGGACCTTAGTAAAAATATCATCCGTAATCCTACCAGGAAAAAGTGCAAAACTGAATATCTGGCAGCTGGAGGAGAGCATTCGTTTGATGTTAACGAATTTGTGAATTGCGATAGCCTCTAGACCCATAAAATTCAAATCGGATTTCTTCCGTATCTAAGAGTCCTTCAATCGAGTGGAAAATTATCTTCGGCAGAGTGAAGGTAGGTTAACCTCCGAAGTGGTAGCAGTATTTTCTAACCGAATGTGGCAGAGTGTCAGACGAAACTAGAGTTTATTTTTCTTACCGAAATCGTGAGCCAAGAAAAACCTGATTAAAAGAGAAAAAAAACAACTATCAGATTACCACAAATGTAGATTTCAATTATAATGAACATGTATTGATCCGAATTCCGCTCGTAAATCTCCTGAACGATTCCCACAAACTGGGTGAAAAAAAAATCATAGGATATTTTTTATTCGGTATAAAACCCTGTTTGATGAATTTATCCATACCGTCTCTGGGAGGTGCTGCAACGTCATTTAACTCTCTTTGACTGTACTGCATTAATCATCCAGTTTCTTGTTTGTCTTGGCAGCGTTGCCCCAGGCACACACGTAATATCGACGTTGTTGCGCCACCATCTCCAATAAGAATTAGTACCGAGCCATCAGGCCATCTTCCTCTGTATACTTTGCCATTATGTTTTATCTTCCCGCACCGCGAACATCACCATATATTTCTACATTTCAAAATATTTGCCTCTACCTCCAGTGAATGGACTGGCTCAAGAGCGAGCCGGTTCATTTACACACGCAGACTGTATCGGATCAAGAACTTTGAGAACTCTCGTTTTCAGCATCGATAAAGGCATCAATTAATTACCCGGAACATCCCTGCCACATTGGCTATAAAATTTTGATGAATCTGCTAAAGTACGGTGTGTGCGGACGAGCAAGACCAACACCACGTCCACGGTAGTCTCGCTTCACATTGGACCGGTTACCAATTTTGCTTTGCTTGAATATTAAACCTCCAATTACACACGAGTGCAAATTTGCACCGATGATTGAATAACTGTACGGAAATTCTCGTCTTCAATGTGTTCTCGAAAAGTTCCAATTTTCCATGAAAATTAGTAGTAGTAGAAATTGATACCACTGGTATACTTGCAGGGTTTACTTTTGTATTGCAGTTCGGTCTCACTCTTGGTCAAGTCTTGCATGCTGAGTGTCAGTCTTGCTCTTTGTCTCTCAAGCTACTGACAAATGTATAGCAAAAGTCAGAGCAGGCTCATTAGTGACATTTCTAAGGCTACCAGCCGCATAATCTGGAGGGCCAATTCACGGAATGGTTGACCCCCTGTGTGATGGCAGTACCTGTTGCTTGTCTCTCCTGTCCAGTTAACTGGCACCTTCGTTTCACGCCCACGCGTTTGTATACTTGCGCTATCAAGCTTCTCTGGTGGCAGATTATGAAAATTAGCTTATGCTTTTTGCACATGCGAGAGGACTGTCTGAATTGAGAATTGTGGTCATCGCTTAGTGACTGTTTCCTTTCTTATCGGAACTAGCAGTTTGATTGCCTCGATGGATGCAGTAAACTCAAGCCACTAGTTTTGAGATAAGTTACACAGAATTCTGAGCATAAAAGAGTAACGATGATTCTGATAAGAGAATATCGCGTTTTTGCTCCATTCGTTTACTCTGGCCTATATTATTTCGTTTTATTTTATTTTTTTAACGGTTTTTGAGAAGGGTTAATCTAGAGTTGCAAGTAGAGTACAAACGTGCTTGCAGTATCTCATGAATATGCAAGATTGAGTCAACCCCAAGCACAAACACGCAACTTAGGTTCAAGTCAATAACCTCATACTGTATAGTATGCATGAGGACGTTTCGCGAGGTAGTGTGAGTTTGACTTGCATTCGCTGCAGGACGACGCCACAGCAGAGTGGAATCTGAAAATTTCAATTTGTGAGGGGAGAAATCTGAGAATATTGAAATTAATTCAGGAGATAGACGATGGACCGAGACTTGTTATCTCATTCGATTTGAATTCATCATTTTTCAAACTCACCTTACTCTCGCTTCCTCTCGTCAAATCTAAATCGAATTTCCCATCACCTGCCGAAGCAGACATATGAGGCGCATTTTTATTTTGTTCTCCATTCGTTTGCCATGGGTTTCATCATTCCGAGCCCATCAAATCAGCTTCGGGCTGTGGAAATGCTTCTTCCTTTCCGGAAATAAGTTTCTGATAAAAATTGAAAAAATGAAACATCTGCGTATCTTACCTGAATTTCATTCGTACTCAACGATCCTTGGAATATACGAGGTGTCCGAGAATATAAAGAAACATCGACTTTTTTTAGAAACTTAATAAAATGTGAACATGGTGACGAATATTTTTGCTTGTTAGAGATTACAAGAATCACAAGTTTTAATTACACTAAAATTTGAAAAGAAAAATCGTTCGTCACATAACACAATCGGTATTCGAAATGAGGATCACGAGTATAGTTTCATTTTCAAACTATTATGCCAGAAATAAGAAGAAGCCCGAAGTGAAATTTCAGGTGCACATCGAAAGTAAAATAATTGTTTCCTTCATGGGAAGACTCTATCTTAGTTCAAGTTCCAAGATTCTCCAGTGTTTCTTATCTTCTGGGGGCTTTCGGAGAGGGAAAAATGTCATTATAAGATGAGCTTTTTCCGAATCTATGCAAGCTTTGACCGGTCTTGTTGCCAATCGATGAGAAGAGAAAAGCTCAACGAAGACAGTCGACTTTCGATCCATTTTGCTCATAAAGGCCATAATTCTATTTCTCGTCGTGCATACGATTCCAAAAGTAATTCCAAGATTCCAAGAGCAACAGGATTGTTGGTTGTGGATGATCACTAGCCGTGAGGCATTACCTCATAACAGGATCACGATAAGGTCTCAGAATCGATTTTCGAATTTACGTTCATATCGCGTGTGTGACGCGATTTACTGATGGCTTCGGCTTCTATTACCTCTTTTTGCTTGTCAATATTGGCAAGATTGGAAGTTTGTATCGATTCCCGAGATTACTTTTCAGCACTTATGCGATGCACCAACCTCACGGGACAACGTGACGTCAGCTATAAGTTTTCCGTCTCGATATCATTTTTGTATGTTAGGTACGATCTTTCAGAATCTAGAACTTCATTGCTTCGTCGGTCCATGAAGAAATTTGTGAGAAATTTACCGAAAAATGAGATGAGAAACGGTGATGATTATTAAATAGTTTCTATAAACGGATGTGGTAGTGCGTAAACGGAAGACTGATCGGTCCCGAGGGACGTTCAAGCTCAAGATTCATTTCCTTCCGAATTCGCACAGGCTTAGAATACACGAGTCGTGGTGTAGGCGGACTTTACCTCATGAATGATGCATTGCCAATTTTTTCTTCTCGATTTTACGAACACGACTGTGAAAATCTTCGATTTACACAGAATAGAATTTGAATACATTCAACCCTTTTTTTCTATCGTCAAAATTCGTTGACGCTAAAACTTCGGTGCCATTAGCATGCGGGACCCAACTTTCGGACTAAATCTACTTTGATTTTTTACTCTTGAAAATGGGAAGGAGCACAAACGTGAAAATGAGTAGATTTTTGTTTTCTAATTTTGAAAGCCTCTTTTCGCGAGCTTGTATAAATTTACGAAAGCCTGAACGCTTGCAGTAGTGGGTTCAAGACAGTTTGTTAAAACCGTTTAATTTATGTCTCACAGTTGGAAGCGTTCTCTTCCTTCCCACCGAGCACGATGACAAAGGATCTTGAAATGAAATGAAAAATATCGAAGCCTTATTTCACTCTTTTTCTGGAACCCACAAATCTTCGCTCGTGGGTGCAGGGCGAAAAATCCTGCGTCACTCTTCCCGCAGCTAGTATTCAATCGTCTGGGAATCTTCATCAAATTTTATTTGAAAAAATAACAGCTACTGTTTTTTCATTCCCACGAATATTGATCTTTGATTTTGTATGTTTGTCGAAATAGAGAGCGCGGGGGAGGATGAGGACAGCATCACCGAAGGCATCGACCCATCGGGAGACCCTGGCGGGAACGGAAGAGGAAGTACCGGAGTATCGTTTCCGTTGAAGGCGGCGGGAGCGATGCGGCCGCGTTCGTATACCGGGGGGTTCCTCCGGGGACCGCCGCAGCACGTGAGCTTCGACCCGGAGAACCCACCGCCACCGCCTCTTCTCTTGCAGCCTATGATGCAGACGACAAGCCTACTCGAAAAACCGGAAATCGACAAGAAAGTCAAGGTAAGTTGACGCGGAATCAGTTACACTGGAACCCGAATGAAATTGATAATTATTTTTCCATTCTAAAGGACTAATTAATGGATCTGGAAGATTTGGATGCAGGAGTAAATAGTTTTTTCGCGAATTTATCATCAGGCAGTACAGACCTTATTTTAAAACCCGTCACGACGCCTTGGGCGATAATATCAAACGAGGGCGATCAAATACTAAGAAAACTTTTGAACTTTTGTGCAAGACTCTGGTTTGCCTAGAGCAGTGCCTGCATTTAGCATCACGATTATCGGAGAAAACCGCGCAGGTCTGCATACAAAAGACAAAAAAAATCGTTCCTCTGCTTCATTTACTCGGAGTAAACCAAAGGAATCTCAATATATACTCATTATTTGTACCTACTACGAAATATGGACAGCAGTTGGAAGATAAGTTCATGTTTCAGCTGTCATGGACTGACAGCATTGCCCTCAATGATTAAGTGGCACTAATTTTCGACGTAATTCGGAAGACCCGCAGCATAAATCACTTATTCACAAACACTTTAGTTAGGCTCTCCATATCAACTGGTGTAAACACTTCAAAGTACAAAAATTCACTGTCTAATAGCTGACGTACAACCAAAACCTAGCATATCAGTATGTGGGCAGGGTTTGCCTCTCGCAGATTTATCGGAACAAAATCTGCCACTTGGCACTTACAGGTGATGAGCTATTCTTGCCCATGATACCATCATTTCCTGTGGGGAAAAGATCCAGCCTCTAGCAGCATTACCGTTTTCATGCAAGATGAGAAACAGCTCATGTTCAGCTTTGCGATCTAGCCGATGATAACTGGAACGGAAGCAAATCGCATGCTGATTGAAGTTTAACAACCGTCTGGTTGAGTGGCATTTATCGACTCGTTGCCCAAACAAAGTTTGTAGTGGGAACAGACGTACCAACGTAATAGCTGGGGAACTGAATTCGAAATTACTATTTCTAGAGCATATCTAGAACGATGCACTGTCACAGAGTATTTACTGATCACTAGTATTTCTGCTTTTCGGCTAGTTATTACTGTTTTGAAATAATTAAACACCAGAGAATGAGCTAATGAAGCTTTCGAACCACGTCATTATGGCTTTTGTAGTTTTTGACAGGGTTGTTCATTAGCAGCATACAGGAAGCTGGTTTCTGCAATATCACGGTGGATCTGATAGTTATTTTGTGAAATGTGTTCGTCACAGCTGATGAATTGTCCATTTAATCCATCATTGAAAAAGACCATAGAGAGTTTGGAGGATCAGTGAATTTGTCGTCGGATTTCGGGTGTTGTAAATTTGAGCTTTTCTGCAGAATCGCTGCTTTCAGTTTGATTTATACAGTTTCTAAATTATCGCCTTCATTCCGCGTGATTTGAGTTCACTCCTAACTTTTCGCGTATCTTCGCGAAGACTTAAACTTAATTACAGATTCAAAAAGCTTCTCACCATGAGAGCTTTCATAATATCACATCAGCCCTTTACTCTATTCGGTGATGATCCTAAACTGCCGACTGTATCGCCGGGCAAATTTATGTGAAACGATCGCAAGCCCAACGTCTAACATTGTACGATACTTGCCATGGACGTAGCTTAATTGCACCTTTGATGCTATCGTGTAACCACTGCAGACTCCGATTCATGCTTAGTCAAGCAGTGATGAATCATCGATCGACATCCATCATCAACTCGAGCTAAACTAGCTTGCCTTCAAACGTTAATTATGGTGATTAGGGTATAAGATGATCCCCAGGGGATATCAGCTTAAGATGAGGGGCATTGACGCAGAGCGGAATGTAAAAAAATTCAGTATTTCAACCTGTCCCATTGAGAATATTCTGCTTCTTTTTATGATAATCTCTGTGCTTGTTAATCACAGCTGAGAGTTTGTTTAAAACGTTGGCTCACATAGGGCCGAATTAAGTGGGTGCCTCAGGCGGCCACATTTCGTTCGTTAATTAATAACGTTCAAATTCCTCAAATTATGCAACAAAAGTTGATAAACTCTGAATTATTTGTGTGGATAACAGGTCAGGTCATGAGATTATCAACATTATCTCAACGGTTATTCAAGTTCTGCTAAATCTCAGCAAACATAGACAAAATTTACCTCTTCATCTGAATCTGGATTCTGTCTACAAGCAGGTTAAATTCTTCGAATTTGCAAAATCTCATCTTATATTTGAGCGAACTATTCGCAGTTTTCTTCATCTGGAAGAAAACTCATCGGAGGCTCGAAAAGTTTTCCAATTAGAATGAAAAATTGTATGAAGAAGTTTTGCAAGTAACTGAAAATTGAGCAAAAATGATAGTGCTGAGTTTGCTAGGTCGGTTTTTATCAATTTAGAACACTTTTTTTACACCTTACCCATGTATTGGAAAGTTCACGTTCTTGGCGAATTTTAAGCTAACAATTTGTAAAATAAAAACTCAGCTGGATTTTGAAATTACTTGGAGCTAATTACTCGATACTTCGGAGAACGGTAAGTCGATGAAGAGTGCTCTCAGCCCTTTGGGAGATAATTACTCGCCCCCAGGCTGGTTGGAGCCAATTACAATCTCATCGATCTGTTGTTGGAGAATTTTTATTTATAAAGTTTATACATAAATTGAGATTGGAGAAATTGTGAAAACTTTGTAGTGCACTGGTCTCTCTAATCCGCACGATAAGACACGCGAACCTGACTGGAATTACGGGATCTGGAAGGAAACCGACGATCTTTTTCCAATAAATTTTTCACGGATTCGATGATATTCCAGAGTTCAATACTGCGACAAATCGTGAGATGAAGTATCCTCTGTATAATTCCGTCGCTACTGCCATAGCGAAACGAGATACTTGACGGATTATCTGTGCCAATAAATATTTGAAGAGGTGAAACGTCATCTGAAATTTGTTAATAAAACGGAGAAAAAGACACATATCGAAGCTTCTGTGCTCAAGTGTCGGCCAAAGCCGGACGGTTGGATACAGATGAATAAAAAAAAAAGGAATTTTTGAAGTTGCAGAAAGTTCGTCACCTCCAACCTTTTACTTTTCCAAAGAAACGTTGAAACTTGGCTCGTAGGCGTTATTACGATCCCCACGATCGCTGTAACTCGGACCGTTGGTGAGAATGTGAATCCAATAAATCGGATTTGGAAATAAAAGATGCGGACGATTCAAGTTTCCCAATTTTATTGAAAGCTCTCGATCATCAGAGCGAAGAAAATTCTGTCCCAAAAGGATCGTCGATCGGTTCTTATATTACATTATGTATTGTTGCTACTCGTTTCCTCGATAAAAATCAGGAGACGGAACGTGCTTTCGGAATTTTTTCGGTAAACTTATCCAGATTTTGGATAAATATTCTAGATGCGTATTCACTGCTCCTATTCTCACAATCATTTCATTATGGCACCAGAAAATGTCACATTTCGATCCAACTTTTGATAGAAATGATCATAATTCCAATGACTGCAGCTTTTCATTTCAATTTAGTCTCTCCAATTAAATAATTCATGTTTGAAACTGATGATTATTTCCATCAGTCTAAAATGGTGGCCATTGGTCTAGCGAAAAGCTGAATTTGAAGCCAAGCAAAAGTCAGGGAAACTTTTTAAATCGTCATAGAAAATAAGGGGAACGAGAATAACACAATCCTATCATTAAAATCCCCGTTGCGTATTTGCATTGAAATTATTGTTCTTTATAATTAAACGGAACGGCCGTTTTCTTCTTCTTGATTGTGTAAGAGAACAAAGAAAGCAAAGTACAGCTGAGTCGAAGGTTTCGCGTTTCAAAATTACTTCCAGTCTGTGACACCTTGACGGAACCGTTTCTAACGATATCAAAAGAGCAAATTACATCCCTAATAAATTAGCGTCACTATATTCAAAGGGTTTTACGCTCGGTTTGACTCCCTCCAGAAAATACAAGCGGACACTCTTATCAATGCTGCGGCGTGTGGTGTAAAAGTTCATTGAGGACGGCTAAAATAATAAAAACCAGTGAACCTATCCGGTAAAAATCGCGTAGCAACTGTAGTAAAGTGGATCATGCTGACCCGATGATATTAGGACGTGGGCATACGGTTCATGAACGGATGAATATTCCACTTGTGTACACAACGCACACGCGTCAGATGCTCGGTTTAACGCGTGTACACGCGAATATGTTATGGAAGACATAAGCGCAAACAATGGCTATAATGACGAAGTGGAAGCGTCGCGACGGCGTCGTTTCCTCGTTGACAAACAACACACACCGTATCACGCAGGCTTCTTCTTATTCCCACACCCTAAACACGCGGGAAACACTTTTGTAAAAGTACCACGAACGAACTTGGGGGCCGAAACACCAGCGGCAAGTTCTGAAGTACGTCCAACAGGAAAGATAAAGAACAAGTTTCATCCTCCTTTCGAATCCTGACGTGGATAAATTTCTGTCAATTTTTGACCACAGAATGCTTGTTCGCAGAGTCTTTTCTAGAGTAATAATTGGACTTGTTTCTACCAAAAAACATACCGTGAACTTTGCCGAATATCCAGATTCGATAGAAGGTAAGATATCAAGTGAAAAACCCGGGTCAAACGACCAAACAATCAGACAACATTAATTTAGTAATTATTTGAATATGCTGAATAGAATGACTGAGAAGATGGGTTGTTATTGCTTGATTCAAAAGAAAAAGTGTACATCTGCTGATCATTTGATTGAGATGCAGTTCCAAATAAGCAATGAATAACTTAATGGCTATGTGGCAGAAACGTATAACTTGATATTCATTATTGTCAGAACAGCGCAGGCGAAGTCGAAGCTTCCTAACTAACCCATCAGTTCTATATTCGAACATAATATGAAAAATACTATAAATTTGTTGAGTGCTTCAATGGATTAGGAATAACTGTAATATATTGTTTGAGAGATTGTGGACAAAAAAATGTAGTTATATAGTCGACGGTTTTCCAAAAAGCTGATGAAAATCGCGGTGACACAAATTAAGGCATTGTTTGATTACTTGTAGAAGCACAATGCGAAGCGAAATTGTCAAGTCAGCTTTTAACTTGTTAATGAATACAGATTTCATATGATTATTTTGTCAATTTATGATAACTCCCAAAGTAATTTACGCATTATCACGTAAGCAAAAAACGAAATAGCAATTTTCAATGGGTGTAGAAGTTGAAAAAACACTGATCGTTTTGATGCATTTTCGTTTTCGAATAAATCGATGCACGACATTGCTTTTTAATTGTGAGATACAATTTTTCCAATACTTAAAAACAGTTAAATCAAAACGAGGACAACTGATAAGCGTCAAATCAGAGCCTCTCCAGTGCTTTTGTCTTCATTAGGTCATCAGAGCTTGATGAATGATGCGCGTATCACGTGACTTGTGATTTTGAACCGATATCCCAAACCGAAAAAATTCTTTCCGGGATTGAAGAGGAAAAACAGGAAAAGATGGAACAAATTTAAATTCCTGATAGAAACTGAAGCAATGCAACGGTCGTAGAAAGGTGGAATATTGAAGGGGTGTGGTGATCCGTTAAAGAGTGGAACTTTCGGAGGACGAGAAAGATGAGGTGGGTATGAAAAGGGGACGACATAACTACTCCACTCGGATGACGCTGAGGACTGGCACTCCGTGTTTATCCTGGCGCTCCCTAATTGTCAAGCCGTGCCACGCCCTTGCCACACACTGTCCATCATATGGGGTCCTTAGCACACGTTTCGTTTCATTGTGTGTGCCTCGATAAATATTCTCTAATCCTATTTCAACACTTGGAATGGAAATCTACGCGGATAAAAAATTGGTGAAAGATAACAAAAACCGAGAACTCCTGATCTTACGTTCTAAGCGATTTTTTGCACCATCGTTTTGTTATCTTATCAGTGTAAACTGACGGAAAACTTTATATTCTATATATTTTCCGTTGATGGGACCGTAAATTGAATTCCGATATGGACCAAATTGACTTTTTTCTCTCTCCCTTCGCGACTCGATCGATATCCAAGTCTCCCGTTTCTCCAGCACCTTCAAACATTCAATGCATTTTTAATATCCGACAGAATGCATAACTGCAGTTGTGAAAATCGATCGATTTATGCGTTCGAATTAGCATTTCTCATTTAAGAAGAAGGAATGTAATATCCTGCCTCAATCAACTTCGTCTATATTCCACAAAAGAATTGAAGAGTGTCTGTCAGTGACTTGAGAGTAGCTCTCTATGAAGCAAATGCTGATTGTTTAGTGCATTGACAATTCAATTAATCCACACTCGATTGAAATCGTTGAAAAATAATCGATCTAGCAGACGAATGTCAAGCCGAGCGTAGAATTAACGAGGTCTGACTCTCCGATTGGAATTGTACCAGGATTATCCACGACCTATTGAAGAGCTTATGACGATGGAAGCAAGTAGAGGTATAAGGAAAAAATCAACAGGTCACAATCTAGTCGCATGATAATCTAATACCCATTTTTTCGAAAAAGGCTAACATAATTCGGATGTTGTTTATAATCCTCTAGGTTTTTTTTTTCTGCAATTCAATTTTCTTCATCCCTGAAGAGGAAGGTTCGCTCATGGTTCCGTAAGCTGATCTGTCACGTGAGACACATGACGTTCTCCATTAGGTAAAACGAATTGAATGGATGGCTTTCAGCCCGGTAGGGTGAGGGTAGGAAATCATGGAGCAATTTTTGTCCTCTGTTATAAAAGCTTATAAAATAATGGGTCACGCAAATTTTTGTGAAAGAGAATAAACCTCGAATCTGAGTCCCTTTCAGACAGCTTTCTGAACCTTGGTCCATTTTTACTCTTTTTTTTCATCTCATTATCGCAGAGCGAAGTTTGATAATAGCTCCGACACAATGGGGTCCAATCTCTGCCTTCGATTTTGATTGAAAAATTATGAACGTCTAGTGACCGAATCACGATCACAATGCAGATGACAATATCGTTTTAAGTGCTCCCTGGTTTTCTTTTCCTGGGTTTGAATTCTCTTTTGGTTGAATAATAATGTAATCGTGGAGCAGGCAGGGACCACTGAATTGTCATCGTGATATTTCATTACTTCAATGAGTGTTTAAATCCCGAGCCAGCAGTTCTGAAAGGAAATTCTAAAAAGAAATTTGCCCATCTGCCAATTTGTTCGACTCTGGTGGTTCGTAACCCACCATAAAAACTAGGTCCAGTCAATCTGCACCGTAAAAAGTAGACGAAGAGTGGGAAAAGGAGGAAAAGGAAGTCGAGAAGCCTTCGAATAGCCCGAAAAAGTACCCATTTTACCCCACGAGTAGGACTCGCGTAATAAATCTATGTTATCGTAACATATTTAGAAGATGTTAAATTCAGCATGTTACAAGCAATTCATGAACGTGTGTTCTGTAAAAACTACATTATGACCTTGTTGTTTTCAACGTTAAAACTCATAACAGGGGTGAAAAAAAAGTCTACAGAATGAGAATTAATTTTCGACTGTGTTCGTCAGCTGCTACAATTACGTGGTACTTTGTTTAATGGGAAAAAGTTTTTCAATTAAATTCTATTTGCTAACGAATGATGTCGCAAGCTTGAAAAAACAAGATAGGTATAATCTACCTACTTGGGATCTCCTATTAGCAGAAAACTTCTGCATCTGGACGTTGATTTATTCTCTCGTGAATAATCTTTCGTGATCCGGGATGTTGAATACGTCATAATTAGCGTGGATATTCCACGGCTTGAGAGTCCTCAACAATGGTGTAGGTACCAGTTTCGCAAATGATGGGGTTATAGCTACACCGAAGCACAGTAGGAAGTGCATGTTCATAGAGAATTAATGAACAACTTCGTTCTTAGACAGTGAATGATAATCGCATAACCCGGTGACACGAAACCCGGATTAATCTCGCCATCACGTTCAAACTGGACGTGATAATAATTGAACCAAATCGTAGATGTGTCAAGAAAGCTCGTAAAGCAGTGTCTAAACTTGACCGTTGAAACGGCTTTGAAAAGTTATTCTCTGACAGCTTTTTCGCAATTTTATTTTTTCTCGTTCATTTACCAAAATCACAAAACGAAAATGGTATTTCGTTACAGAGGCACAGCATACACGGGATGATGGAGGACGAAAATGTCGTACGACCTCATCAAGAAATGGCCAGCCTCACTCTAGAAGAAAAAAAATACCTTCTAGCTGTGGAACGCGGTGACATTGCCTCCGTGAGGAGGTGAGTCGTAGTTTAAGAATTTTTTTTTTAGAATCAATGTAAAAGAAGTATTAGTCAAACATAATTTTTTACACAAAATTTTGACTTGAAATATTGAAAATTGTCAGAGTTATTGATTTTCATTGTTTTAACTGCCCCACCGAATGACTTTTACGAGTTTGAATTTTTTTTTATTCGCGAACTTTGCAGTCCACGCTCACAATCAGTTTAATATCCCAATATGCATCCTGGTCTGTGACTGAATCTAGGAAATCTGCAAGTTTGAAATATTTTTTGCCGCATTTATTGATCTAACAAGAACTGAAATTTTAAAGGCTAAACAGCCAAAAATACATACATTTCGATTTCAAGATGCAATAAATTTATGATGAATAGAGAAAATCCAATTTAGCAAACGGAGTTCCGAAGAACGCAATTTTAGTTTCATTTTGGGAACCAGCATGGTAACTTATCTTGAAAATTACTGCATCTAGATACGACGAAAGTAGAGCTTGCGGCGAACGCTAATGAAAACGTTGACCGCACGATCGTAGTGAAACCGAGTATCCACAATTTCATTTGTCATAAAACCCTTGGAGCGTCCACGAAATTGATTTCGAACTTCATATCGAATGGAACTTTTTCAATCACATTCACAACGACGTTTTCGCCTTTTTTACGGAAACAAAAAATCAGATCGATTTTTTTTCTGTTCTCGCCTTTGAAACCCCTCAATCCTCTGGACCCCAAGCGTGCGAGCAAACCTGTGGTCGAGCTTGAAATCGACTTTCTTCGTGCAGTAGGAGAGTAAAATTGAGTCGTATTTAGTTACGACTGTAGGTAGATTCAAGTTAGAGTAGCACAGGCGGACTCATAAAATGGGACGGAAAAATTTAATCTGGTAGAATGCACCTCGTCACTCGCGTATCCCGTAGCTATACAAACCATCCATTGGCTCGAATTCTCGTCGAGGACGTTGCTAGAAAAAAGACCCTTAAAATCCCCACGGATACCGTGATCATCCCGTACCACTAGCGGTTAGACTGAAATTCGATTCGATAGATAAAACCGCAAGTAAGCTGCAGAGCGCGGACAAAAAGAAACGTAAGAAATAGAGAAAAGGAAGTAGAAAACGTGGAAAGGAAGCTTGTTGGTTTCATGTTCTATTTTCTAGACACGAATTTTCACCTGGAGAAAAATCTTTTTGGCTTTATCAAAAACCCGAGTCGCGTCTATCAGACGAGTTCGAATTTGTCGATTAATTTCGTCGAGTTCCCGGATGTACTGATTATTCACATACCAATTTTTGCCGATAAAATAAAAGAGGGCAAAGCTGACTTTTCTCAAGTTTAGGTTACAACTTTTCCGTCCCAGAACCCCGAGATACAGGATACAATTTTTATGTCACGCCTGAAACTTTTTCTCACTTGTTCTTCTAAGCTGTTGGGTCAGAGGTGAAAAACAGCTGGCGATCAATCATCGGAAATTGCCACTTGTCGTTGAGATCAATTAGACCGTCAAAACTGAGGAAAATTTGGTTGAAAAAAAAATCGGCAAAAATTAGTCCCTTCCAGTCACAGCCTCGGTATCAATTATTCACGCTACTCGCATCTTATCGCCCTGTGAGGGTATCTCATTCAGAAATCCTACCCTCATCATCTTCCTCCATCATGCTGTAATAACGGACGAACTAACTCCTCGCAGTTTATACCCAGGCCTTAGCATTACCCCTCGAATGATAGGCATTCAATTAATGGACTTGGGGAAGTTGTTAGCCGACCGATTGGCCCCTTGGGTTTACTGTAAGGCATCGTGAAATTTTCTCGGCTTATGTCATAGGATGCTTCAGCGTGCCCAACAACCAGGATGGATAAATATCAACTGCGTCGATCCTTTGGGAAGGTCGGCTCTCCTGATGGCAATCGACAACGAGAACCTTGAGATGGTTGAACTGCTAATCGAGCATCGAGTTGAAACCAAAGACGCCCTGCTTCACGCTATCTCAGAGGAGTTTGTCGAGGCTGTTGAAGTCCTACTTGAACATGAAGAGACCTTCAACAGGAATGGCCAACCAAATGTAAGCACTACCTCAGTATCGTCACCTTGCCACGTGCAATTTCGTAGTATTGCCAAAGTTGATCTTGTCACGTGATACATCACTTTGATAAACCTCCTGAATCATGTCACGTCACAAACGATTTCGGTCGAATTGTAACAAGCATGAAGAATTCAATTGAATTCGCAACGTGATTAGTTTGATTAGTGTGAAAGTATCATTCGATCTACTTTGTTCTGAGGAGTTAACATTTCGTGAAATCAGCTGGATTCAGACTTCAACTGACTTCACATGACTTCAAGTGACTCCAGCTTGACAAAATTCGCTTGAGTTTGACTGACCTCAGCTGAGTTCAAGTGACTTCGGCTGACTTCAGGCTTAAACTGACTCGAACTGACTTCTACTGACTTCTCACCCAAGTATTTTTCAGTCCAACTTGAGTTCAGAAAATCGCAGGCTTACTGAACTCAATGGCCGTCAGGGCTGAGTTATCAGTAGCAGTTCGTTCAGAAATGGTCTTGATACTTGAGGTGTATTCGCATATCCCAAAGTGCCAAAGATAGGGGTCCCATCGCGTCATCCTAATTAAATCATATCAGATCGCAGTCTTCGCTTATTAAATCTGTTAAAACATAATTAAGGCAAACTGACACACGGAAACAGGCTTATTGTTAATGCCGGAAGAGAGCGGGTAGTAGAATGAGCTTTTAGAAAATCGGTTCAAAGCTCGTCCCTTATTCGAATGACAAAAACTCAGATCACTTGCGAAGCGTCAGTAAAGTAAATAATTTCATAGCTAATTGTTTTACTGTGTGACATGATCCGACCAAACTTCACCTTGGACATGATGTACTCCGTGTAAATAGCCTTAAATTTACAGAGCTGGGAAGCGCTTCCGCCTGACATAGCCACCTTCACCCCAGACATCAGCCCCTTGATCCTCTCCGCGCACAGGGACAATTACGAAATCATTAAAATTCTGCTAGACAGAGGAGCCACATTACCGATGCCGCATGATGTTCGCTGTGGGTAAGTGCCTAAAGTCTCGTATTACGCGTTTCAAATTTTACACGACCATTATACGTGATAAGTTTACCTAGTTTCCTTCAGTGAATAAAGGGGTAGGGTCGAGGGTCCACGATGGTGACACCGAATTTACCCTGACTGATTGGTCTTCTGGCTAATTAAATTATTCTAACGGGTGAACAAGGTGGACAATTTCAGCGAAAGCGTACCAGAGATTTTTTTTTATTATTTTTAAAAGTAGATTCCAACGTGCGGTGCTTTCGAGTTGAGACAAAGTTTATAATTAACGAGTAATTAGAGATTGAGTTTCTTGGCTTCCAATTCCCCAAAGGTACGGAAATTTGTTGGTAAACTGTAACGCGTAACAGGATGCAAGCCCTGCTCGAAGTCTTGTGCCATCTCCTTTAGTCGAATTTATAACATATCCCAGACTTCACTCGACAGAAATTGTTGAAGTCACAGAAATTTAAATAATCGCAACTGAATTTACGTGACTTGATTTTTTTCTTGATAAACCAGAAAAGAATGCTTCATTTCCTTCCGGTATTTTGATCAGTCACTTGCTAGGTGCTTTTAAAAAATTGCGTTATTATTGTCCGCATACCTTGCAAATAAATGCAAAATGGTATTGAGTCCTTTTCACATTCAAAGAATTCCAGTGATCGAGAGTTGAATACTAATTTCAATTTCAATGTTTGTTTTTCATCATTTTTTTAGCAACTTATTTATCCGCGAGTGGGTCGAGCGTGTGATAATTAACAATAACGATATTGTGGAGAGAAAATGTGTGTAATGGGGGCGAAGAGAAATCCTCCGAGTTTCTAACCCCTGGGGTGAAAGTTAACTCAGCTGTACTATCCCACAATGTAGAGCCTACCGAATTATAAAGGCACGATTAAGAGACAGGTACAAGAGTAAATTGTTGCCAAAAACTTTTCAAGTAGTATTCAAGTAGAATAAATTATAGATCTATTAGATCCTTAGAAACAAAATCTTCTCAGTCCCGAAAATAGTGTTCAACTGGTTTTCAGATCAGATGAAGCAGAACATGAAAGCTCCCAATTTCTGTAATCGAGCCGTTCATAAAGTTATATCCAGTGTGTTTAAAAATTAGAATTACTGACTGGGTAAATCATCAGTCGCCGCGTGGAAATTTTCGATGAAAAGTATATTCCAAGTAAATTTTTTTCGTAGAAGCGTTGATAAAATATCTGCTTCAGGTAATTTTCTAGTGAACTTGAGCAGATGATCAAATTATGATCTCAGACAATTTTACACCGAAAAAGCACACGATCGAAGGTGCTTTTACTCATTCTTGCGTTCAATATACAAAAGAAGCTTTTCCAAAGTTTACTCATCACGACAATCATTCAAATCGTTGAACACGGTTGACGCTACTCTTTTCTCCTTCTTCTTCATAATTTGATCTTTAGTAGAAATCTGACACATATGAGAAAAACTTGCGGTAAAATATCAGCTTGGGCTGACCGGCCGGTTTGATATGGAATAACCTCCAGACAATCAAAAGTTAGGCGTGGGGAAATTGACCAATTTGAAATTCTCTCCACTAAGCTTTCACCCCGGTGGAAACCCCAGGGTTCGTTAAAGTCAAGCTAACGATAAGCCTGTAGGATCAAAATCCACCCTTTCGTCCCTGGCTAGAATAAATGATACGCATTTTGCTCACGATCGTGGAATTATTTTTTCGCAAATTTATCAACTTCTATTTCATTTCGATTAGGTGTAACGAATGCGTAACGTCCCGAAGCGAAGATTCTCTGCGTCATTCACGGAGCAGAATAAACGCATACAGAGCCTTGGCCTCTCCGTCTTTGATAGCACTTTCTTCGAAGGATCCAATTCTCACTGCCTTTGAACTCTCGTGGGAACTTCGTCGCCTATCCTTCCTTGAACATGAATTCAAACTCGAGTATCAGGTGAGTCTAACATATCCATTTCTCAGCTAGGCCCAACTTTCAAATCTCCATCCGCAACTATGGCTAATGGAACGAGCATAAAATCGAGATCTGTGACAAACTTGATCCTCTTATCTTTTCGTGCGAACTTTTGGACCTCAGCCAAAGCAATTGCAAAACCCACTGCGATAAATTCCAAATTGCAAGCTCTCCACTGTTTTCGAATCATGCTATATGTATACCTACGCTGATTCGGATCGGAATCGTAACGACCAAGGGTTGAATGGTAACACTGAGGGAATCTATTCAGACTTGTATTCGTATGCTTAGGTGCTCCAAAAAGCAATCAGGAATATCCGCTTAATCCTGGTCAACGTGATGTCATTAGCCCTCGCGGGTTCAACTCCAGACGAGAATGCCAAACGGATGACGGACACACATACATACACTATGACATAGAAAAAGCTGTTCTTCGGACAAAGAAGAATTCTCCGTACTCGAATCGGTTACGATGTATAATTCTCATGGATAAAACTCAAAGAAGCTTTTCCGTTCTTCCTCCTATTTTTCGGGCTTCACTTTCTCAGATTCTTCTTTACCCTTGAGCTGTCTAGTAGAGTACGAAAATCTATCGATATCTGTTACCGCGTTATCAAAGATCGGGGTCGGAAATGCCATGTCTTCAATCAACGAGGTATCTGTGAGGAGATAGTTCGAAAGATCGATGACCACGGATGTTGTAATAACTCGCGTTCTATTTTCCCCGGGAGGAGATCAGATTCTGGTAAATTATGAGCGAAATTCTTGTGTTGTAACAGAAGGTAAAGAAAATTCGGAGAATACGTTGCCTCGAGGGTGAAAAACTTTCGTACGCCTTGTACCGCATTCGTAATGGTTGAAGTAATTTCAAAAGTGACCGTAATAAAAATGAAACCGAGCTTAATTAACGCTTCATTCAAGTTCGGAAGTACCAAGTGTAGCTACTTCGGGTCGGAAGTATAAACTCGGTGAATTTATCGTTTTAGGAACTGAGGCGACAGTGCCAGGACTTCGCAACAGCTTTACTAGACCACACGAGGACTTCTTACGAGCTCGAAGTGCTCTTGAACCACGACCCTACCGGGCCAGCGTTCGAGCACGGAGAGCGGATGCACCTAAACCGTTTAAAATTGGCGATAAAACTCCGGCAGAAAAAGGTGCGAAACCCGGTTTTGAAAATTATACAAAATCTAACTCTTATCTTAATTCAGTTCGTCGCGCACCCCAACGTGCAGCAGCTGCTCGCTTCCATGTGGTACGAGGGACTTCCTGGCTTCAGACGGAAAAACATGTTCCTCCAAGCTGTGGAGACCGTCAGAATTGGAATACTTTTTCCGTTCCTAAGCGTCGCCTACATCATAGCACCTCACAGCGTCGTTGGAAGAACCATGAGAAAACCGTTCATCAAATTCATTTGCCACTCTGCTTCGTACTTCACGTTCTTGTGTGAGTATCTTTATTATACTTTCTTGGAAAGTTTGCTTTTTTTTCTCGCCTCTACAGCGTGAACGGTGAGAAAAAAGAAGAGCTCGCGCGTGCGCACATCGTCATTGATCTACTTTCGATCATTGAAAATGTCCTTCGAATCCTATTTTTAGTGAGCAACTAAAATTTAATCTCCCGTACGTATTGAGGTTGATTATAATATCGCGAAAGGTTCGTGCTGAAATTGAAAATATGAGCCGGAAGTTAGCGAAGAAATCGTGGAAAACTGTTTCCTGTGTCGAGAGGAACAAAGATTCGATTCTTGATCCGGTCTAGAGTAACCGTTGAAATTATAATCACGGTATAATTGGTTTTGTCGGCAAGACAGACAGGGCTGTGATAGTAAATCACGTTATACTGGAACCAAGCTTAAAATTAGGTGGAAATTATTCCATAAAGTATATAGAAACTAAAATTGAGTCTAGAATCAATCATTCCAAACATAGAATATTCTCCCATCTGGTGCGTTGAGCACTAAATTTCCAAAGTGCCATTGTTCGTCGAAACTGCGAACACACATTGTTCAGAATCGTTGGCAGTAGTGATCGTAAATAATTAGTACGTCCGCAACGTCCAATCACGCTCGTGTAAATCACAATAACGTCCGAAGTACATAGCAACCTGTAATCATTACAATCTGATCATTTCAATCCTCGTGCAGTTCGACGCAGTTGCAGCTGATTCGCCCCGAATATTCCGAATCACTATTCAAAAAGCGGGATTCAGATAAGATCGTGGTCATTTTTCTTCTCCTTACTCAATTATTGCTCAACCTTGCGCGTGGCCCACTACTGTAAGGAAACGGGGCCGCGATTCCGTGCCCTGTAATTAGTCAAGCTAGGGACGACAGCGGCAACCTGTAACGTCATTAGGAATACTTTGCTTTCCATCTCTCGCTCTTCTTACCTCTATCAATCACAGAGGTGCAGACGTTCGGAATGTTTTTGCGGTTGATGTAATCAGTCAACGCTGTATCCCTGACCACCGAGTGTCCCGTGAACACATCCGGGCTGCCGGGCAACGTAAATTTATTGTTTTACCCGGAAATTACACCATCCTTTCCGTTACGTGGCCCATGGACGGAATGGGGTAGCTCGAATAACAAATCTCGTGTGATTATATAAGATTGAACGATGTCTCATAATTGATTTGGCTAAAAACGGTTCATCGATCTTTGCTTCAGTCATGTTGATCCTGGCCAGCCAAAGGATAGAAAGTGTTATTGGAAATTGGATGGGACACGATATGTCAGAGGAGGATGCAACGCCGACGAAAAGAGGAGCAGCTCCAACGGTTGTTGAATGGTAAAATTTTACCTCAGGTTTATCGGTTCGAAAATCTTGGAATATTTTATGCGACTATTAATTGACAGAGCAATCGATAAACTCTAGGTTCATAATAGCGTGGGTATCCGGTCTGATTTGGTCGGAGGTGAAACAGCTGTGGGATGTTGGATTGGAGGAGTATGTGCACGACATGTGGAATGTGATAGACTTCGTGACAAATTCTTTGTACGTGGCCACGATGGCTTTGAGGATCGTAGCCTACTACAGAGTACAGTCGGAAAACGCTGGTCGGCCACCGGGTGAAACCCCCGACCTGGGAAGGGAGGAATGGGACACTTGGGACCCGATGCTGATATCCGAAGGCCTTTTCTCCGCAGCTAATATCTTCAGGTGACGATAAGGACAATCAATAAACAGCCAACTTGGAAACCCCTATGACTTGAAATGATTTTTCTTCTGCTTCAGCTCTCTCAAACTCGTTTACATTTTCTCGGTGAACCCTCATCTAGGACCTCTTCAAGTGTCGCTGTCCAGAATGGTAATGGACATAATGAAATTCTTCTTTCTATACGTTTTGGTACTCTTCGCGTTCTCCTGCGGTGAGTTGGTGGCACCTTTGGAATCGGTATGCGAACCGTCCTTCGTAACCGTTTCACAATCTTTCAGGTCTCAATCAATTGCTGTGGTACTACGCCGACATGGAGAAGAAACGGTGTCCGAGTGAGGGCATGAATCCACATAATACGAACAGCACAGCGGATAGTAATGCTTGCGTTGTATGGAGGAGATTCGCCAAGTGAGTTGACATCCTGAGATGATCCAGGACCTTGGTGTTTGTGAGGTTGCCGTTATAAAAATTTTCTTCGCCCAGCGACGAACGGCCGAATATCGAACAGCAATTTAAAACACAATGGTGGTCGTTAAACTAGCCACTAAAATTCACAACAAATTGATTTTAACGGCGCCCCTTTGTCACAGTCTATTCGAGACGACCCAGACCCTGTTTTGGGCGGTGTTCGGGCTCGTTGAACTGGAAAGTTTCGAGCTTGACGGCATCAAGGTCTTCACCAGGTTCTGGGGGATGCTGATGTTCGGCACTTACTCCGTCATCAACATCGTAGTTCTTCTGAATCTTTTGGTCGCCATGATGAATCACTCTTACCAGTTGATTTCCGTTAGTATTCTCCGCCATCCAGAGCCAAAGAATCTTGCCCTTCACAAGCGCACTCTAACTTTCAGGACCGTGCTGACACGGAGTGGAAATTTGCCCGTAGCAAACTCTGGGTAAGTTATTTCGAAGAAGGTGGAACGGTTCCACCGCCATTCAACATCATACCGACACTAAAGAGCGCCAAGTACATCGCTCAATGGGCTTACCGGAAGTTGTGTCGTACCCGGCGTGCGGCTAGAAGGGAGCATATGAGAACGATAAGGGTGAGTTCTTTCGATTCTGCTGTACTAACCTTAAGAAAGTCAGGAGTCGTTGCACTAACCACTGCATGCGTGGATGCGCCCCGGTACTCGAATTTACAGAAGTGGTCGTTGACCAATTTTGTCTAGAAAAAGGTGAAGCAGGCGTCTGAAAGAGACTTTCGGTACCAAAGTATCATGAGGAATCTCGTCCGTCGGTACGTCACGGTCGAACAGCGTAAAGCTGAGGGTGAAGGGGTCACCGAAGACGACGTTAACGAGATCAAGCAGGACATAAGTGCCTTCAGATGCGAGCTCATAGAGATCTTGAAAAACTCGGGGATGAATACGTCAACGGCGTCTGGTATTGGAGGTGGTGAGCTTATTCCACTTGTTTCACTCCCACACGTCAAATTAGAGTGACATATTTCATTAGAGTCGCACAGCGGTGGAATTACTCAATGTTAATTAAATTCAATGGTGATTAGCTCTGTGCCCAGGCCCATCAAGCCTATCGATTGATAATCGTACAGCGGAACTGTATAGAGTGGTTTGTGTTGTGAAAAAAGAAAAAAAAGAATTTATTGCACCTCTGGCACCCGATAGACCGTAATTTAAACGAACGTCAAACGGTATATACACTGTATGCACAATATTTTATTCTATCTCTCGACGTGGTAATGAACTATTTCCAACGATATAGGCACTGCATGATATGTAATTCGAATATATACACATACAATAATGAAAAGAGCTTTTGCTAGCGTTTGCAAATTTCCTTCGAAATTATCAGTTCAACTGAAACAGTATTTCTTTTCTATTCACAGTAGGACCTCGCGTATATAAACTTTACTTACACGAAGACGTCACGATTGTAAAGTCTCGTATATACTTATGACTTATTAACTAGTTATCCTAAAAGTGCTTCAGACTTCGCGAAGAATATCCCCTATAAAAAAATGGTAACTTTGTACACGTGAGGTCTAAGTGAATTCTTAAACATCGACGTAATGTTATTATCCAACTATTGAGTACGAATGACTGTCTCGATACTGTTAATGAGTCGATATTTCTTCACACTTCGAATTCCCACAACCTTAGTTAGAGTCCAGTTTAATAAATTTCACGTTTCTTTCAGTTCTGCTTACGTAGTTCGCTGTAGCGTGGCACTTTCGGTTCTGTTTCCTCTATAGGTGGTAGCATTAACGCGCTGTCCTCAGGTGCGGGCGGGAAAAAAAATCGTCAGAAGGAACGAAGGCTGATGAAAGGGTTCAACATCGCACCCCAGCCAAGTGGAAGCGGTACTTTACCGCCTGTAGCAGAGTTCATAGCCTCTTTGCAACAGGCTCATCACGAAGACACTCACCATGACTTCTTCGGCAGCACATTGAGCGGTATATTCGCTCCGGGAACGACCCCGAAGAAACATCCTCACCACACAAGCACCAACAGCGTTCCGGGACTTACTTCCGGGCCCAGACCTCCCAGAGGGACCAGGGGAAGTTCGAGAAAACGAAGATGGGGAACCCTGATAGAAGCTGCAAAAATGGGACGAGTTTCAAAAATGATTGGTGAGTTAGATAACGATTTTCGGTTAGTTTAGAGTCTCGTGAAAGCCTCTTTCTCTTCAGGTCGATCTCGTTCGGAAGATTCGGTCTACTCACCAGCTTCCGAAGATGGTGGTACCCGATCCGAGGGTTCTTCGGACTCTAAAACATCCCTGGATGCCGCTACTCCTGACTCTCAGGCTCATCATCACGTCTCTCATCACCCCCATCAGTACGAGGTCCACCACATGATCGCGCACGGTATTGCCGCACTTCGGAAAAAACGCAAAAAGTTCTCAGCGTCAAGGGTCTCCACGCCAGCAATGGCAAGCCACACAACTACAACCGAAACTGTGACGAATCCGATCGTCGCCCTGGCTTCGAGGGCCACAAGAAAACAACTACAAAGAGCGAGCAGCGTACCGACCCGGGGACCGGAAGTGGTGATTCCTCAGATGGTACCACGGCGCCACGACGTCACTCAAAGCCAACAGCCCAGTATGGACGCCGTGGAGTTGATCGGCGGTGGTGAAGCTCAGGGTAAGGACCTTGAAATTCTCTAAAAATTGATGTAGAAATGTAGATGTTTGCCTTTGTTTTTCAGTAACGGTCGACGGAACTGGTCCCCTGACTCCATCAACGACGGAGGAAAGCGTAATCACAACGGCATTCACGACCGGAACCGGACCGCCGTTTTCAGTCACAAAAAGAAACGGTTCAGCTACACAACTCCAAAGATTGCCAGGCATCGAGCCGATCTCCGGCCACGATGTGTCGGGTGGATGGCTCTGAGACTCCGGATCGGCTGACGGAGTATAATCTCAAAGAGGATAGACAGCCGTCAGTCATCAAATTACAACGACTTACTGAGAGCGCTACTGCTTTCTATGGCTGTACGCAGTCCTTGCCATGCCACGCACAATGATGCCTTAATGCGAACGCACTTCGAGATCGCGTTGTACGCAGATTTGCTGGCCCACGCCTCTGATCTGATTCAGGATCCCAATCTAACTCGATCGCTGAACCATAATCAGCTCTCTAGTCATAATCCGTTATCCTGCCAAAGAGAAGACACATCAAGAATGGGCCAGGTTCAACGGATGAAGTACGGCTCTCCAATCCATCATGCTTGTCAGTAGAAGGTATCACGAGCAAACATCTCATCAGCGTTGTGCTGATTCAACAGAAAAGTTTAGTAATCATACTGATACAGCAAAGTGTTGACAGCAATTGAGCCTTCTTCGTCAGAGATAATCAGCGATGATGTCGAAATCCTGTGAAGGGATTGAGGATTGACCATCTGTGACCGGTGTGATTGAAGTTCATTGATACTCGGACCATTGTGAAAAAGTCATGCTGGGAAGACACGAAAAATATGAAACAATACCCCGTCGAATTTGGTCGTGGAATTTATTATTCCACTGTAAACTATGTGCGAGCTGCACTTATAACCTACTGCCAAAAAAATGAGTTCTGTGGGCCAGCAGGAATTATAGTCTAGTCAGACAACCACTTGAATATGGATGATTATTATCATTATCACTATCATTATTGTCATCGTTATTAGTATTATTACGATTTAATGTTATAATTATTATTATTATTATTGATAGGTTTTGAAACAGTTACTCATTACGTTTATAAAGTTTATTATTGTTGCCCAGAGTGGAACAAGGTGTACATTTTTAGGGTATATAAGTTACTCAATTCGTTAACGAATGATAATATTTGTACAATTTTATTTTTATTTTTTTAATATCGATCAATGAAAGGTCTCGACAATTTTTCTCATCACATAAGGAGAACAAAAAAAATACTTTTCACTGTTACCCGTTGTTGTTGTTTCACATTTTTTGAACGTACGGAATTGAGCGCGAAAGACGAAGAGATATACAATTTTTAGAACGTCAAGGTGTGAGTGAAACTACTAAACTATCATCGTGATCATTATTATTGTCCATGTACATTATTGTCTTTAGATATATAATCTATTATACATAGTTAGTACAAAACATCAATGATGCAACGTAGAATACGGTACTACTGTGCTGATTTGCGTTCAGAGATTAAAACAAAAACGTCACGACCAAAACTTGTAGCATAGTGAAAAATGATAGCATATACCTATAAAAAGAAAATATGAATTCGTGCTATAACGTTGGTCTCCGTACTTACTACTCATGCATACCTAGTCACAAAGCTGCGATCAATAGTTGACTCTGCGATTTAGCCAAACTATCAAATCTAGTCGTAAAAAGTCCCAGAAGCGGCTTTAAAAACTGCCTCCGCATTTTTGCAGAGAAACGATCTAACCGATATTCTGATCGCGAGCTTAACTATATTTACTATTGTCATAGCACTATATTTAATGTATAGATATTTATATGAAACTATTAAATCTAAGTGTGCCGCGGGGATCATGATTCGTCTCACCATATGACGTATATATGCATCAAAGTGGCAGCGAAAATGGTTCTAACGACTGTAATCTCTCAATAGAACAAGATGAAAATTCGGAAACTAGAAAATTACCATTTTTTTTTTCTTTAATTTCTCTACTTAAATAGAATCCATTAATTTCGTGTGTAGATTATCTGTCTTTTTCCGGCGTCATATGGCTTCGAGATGATTCAAGATCCGCTGAAAGTGCTTGATAAAAACTACTGTTACTTTAGCGTAGTTTACTTACCCCCCCCCCCCTGCCCCCACCCCAAACGGACAGAGGTGAACGTAATATAAGACGGTGTTGAAATGATACAGATTCAATTATTGAATTCGATCATGAAATTGAATGTGGTCAGTTATAATTGTGTAACTGATCCCTAATAAATACCATTTATTCTGATACTTCGGTGTATTATCTATCCTTCATTTTCAACACAAATATAAGGGTGATCCCTATTTTTCTGTACAATATGACGTAATTCCAAGAAAGAAATGGACATACTCTAACTGGTGATGTATAATTTGGATATTTATCATTATTATTATTATTATTATTAAACTTTAATCGTCGTCTCAAAAACAATTTTGCACAATATTTACATGATAGAATAATATATGCGGTCCTATAACGGCTTCAGCTATTTAATAAAATGGTAAAAAAAAGTTTGAAAAGACATATAATGTGTCTAATTTCGACACCTCGGTATTACAGATTTGGCATCGAGTAGTTTGCATTTTGCAGTAAACGTTATTTGATAAGGCCCCTTAATTCATGCATTGTATTTCATCTTATATCAAGTATTCAGCATTTACTGGCAAGGTGCTACCTGGCATCGCGCACGACGCTGTAATTTTTTTGGACATGGTCGACCTCCATTCTGAGCAGGACGCTGAAAATTAAACGAAATCATTGTAGGATTCAAAGGGAAAAAAATCTTCAGTAAAACCCAATATATCTCTTTGATCTCACTTTTATCATCCTGGTTCTGGTGACCTGACCGGTTCCGCAAGTTGCACTGCACGGCGTCCACGGAGACCACGGGGTCACCATGCAGTCGATGGGAGGTGCAATTTGAGCGGCGATAGGGACTTGATCCAGAACTCGAACTTGACCTTGACCTTGCGCTGGATTTGGAATCGGTTGTCCACTGAGAGCAGCTCTCACCTGTAAATAATGAACAATTATAGCGACCAATTTGTATAATCAGAGAAAGTGATTAGGCTGTCCACTTACAACGCTACAGGTTTCAGTGCACTGTTCGTTGGTAAGGAAGTTGTTTCTGTTTCCACGACAGCCACCGTATCCAAAGGGAACGCACATCAGTTTGGCTGGCTGGAAAGCCCAGCGTTGGAAATACCCTCTGCAGGGACCTTGGTCAGGCTCTTCCATGCAGACAACTGAAAACAGACGTCAAGGTTCAGGACGTCTTCTGAATTGCCTTCACGCTCATGATGGACACTGTGAGTTCTCACCCTTTGCCGTTGCCATATCAAAGGTGCAGTCTGATTGAACTTCGCAGGGTCTTTGTTGCACGAGTTCGATTCGCGAGGAACACTCTTCTTGCATCGATGGATCCACCATCAGCAGCCTCGTCCTCATCTTGACACCCTTACCGCATGACGCACTGCACGGTGACCAGTCGGACCAGTCGGATACCTGAAGAATTTGCGGTTTCAGTAATGCGAGGGGATCAGTTAACACGCGTTGCTGCTTACTTTGCAGAACGGATCGGGAATTTCTTCGGTTCCGGGAGCACATGGCGGCTCCATGCACTTTTCCTTCTCGATGATCGAAACATGCGGGCACTTCTTGCGGCCCATTTGGTTGCGGAATTTCCTCGTGCGCATTTTGAACCCAATTCCGCAGGTGCTGGAGCACTCTGACCACTCAGACCAGTCGGAAGTTTGGCAGATTCCTTCGTTACCGAGGATCGGTGTTTCTGGTTCCTCTTCTTCCTGACCGCTGAGCGAAAATCATTAGTTTCGTGACCTTCTCATTCCGGAACTCATACTGAATACTTACGGGCATTCGGCTACGCTGGCGACGCACATTTCCTTCGATACAAGCTGTCGGTTGCACCCCAACATGACGGCCTTTTGTGCCATTATATATTCCCTGGTGCGCATTCTTAGACCTTTACCACAAGACACCGAGCACGGTGACCACGGACTGTATTCCGTGGTGACGCATTCCGCTTTGAGGAAAAAATGATCAACCATTAAAATATGAGAAAAGCTGTGAGAAGACTTGCGGTATAATGTAAACGTACGTCTGGACGTGTCTTCGGTATTCTCCGCGACCTCGAGCTCGGCGATCTGTTCCTGGAGGACTTCTTCGTCGCAGCTCCTCGTGAAGACCTTTTCTCTGTTCAAATAGAACCTCGCCAAAGGTAGCATGGGTCTTCCTGACGGGTCGTAGAACGGGGATCTGGGGTCCTCGGGGTAGACTGTGGTAATGGGCTTCATCTTCTCCCGCGGGTTGGTCTCGGAGTTGGGGGACATGTACGAGATACCGTTGTCCGTGCCGGCGTCCCACGGGTAGAGATCGATCACCATGCTCTTCGCCCAGGTGCAATCCTTCTGGCAGAGGTTCAGCCTGTCCACTCCGACCACCCAGTCGGGGGACGGACCGAGCATCGAAGCCGCCGAGAGGAGTGGGTGCTTCCGGTCAACCCTTCAAAATTGATCATTGATGAAGTTAGTTGATCGACTTGGTGTAAATACGGATCCGGACACGGAAGGGACTTACCTGAAGCTGGTTGTCGTGTTTGTGTTTACGTTCGGATACCAGAGCCCTGCAGCCTTGATCAAGGTCCTCAAATGTTTGGTTTTGGTTCTCAATTCCGCGTCTACGCCTTGGACACTTCCCCATTCAGCCAACTGCCGGAAACCATCGGTCGCGATGTGGTCGCGACCCCAGAAGGAGAATCCGGGTTCGTGCGAGGCGCCGATTAAATCACTGAAATGTGTCAACCACGCGGAAAAAGGGAAGTCCTTGGGGTGAGTGATGTTCGACCAGATTCCTTCGAAGACGATCTATTTGACGAGCGTGATGGAAAATCGCTTGTTATAAACGGATTCAGTGAAAGTTTGAGGAAATCTTGAGAAAGTTTTAATTAGTGCGTTTATATTACTCATTCGTATTTAAATTCAAAACGAAACTCACGGAATACTTTGCTTCGTCACAAGCGCAGCAACGGTCTTGATCGAGTTCGTCAGCCGTTTCGGCCTCAGAAAATTCACAGAATGTTTTCGTCAAACTGCCATCCTCGGCGAACCATCGATCAGAATTCTCGAACACCATTGCGTTGAAAACTACACAGCCTGAACCAGCCGCTGGAGCTTTCCACATCACTTGGACCTGCGCCAAAAGTTTAATGTCAATACAACAATAAGCAAGATCTCTCTAGATCGTTGTTATGTTATCGGATAACGTTGCTGGCGATCTGCCAACCAGCCACTGAAATAAGATAAGTTATGAAATCTGAAAATGCAGCGTTTTAGTGATAATCCGAAAGAGGAAAAGTCGATGTGCTGCGTCCATGTATACACACTACTACAATATGCATACATTATTGACTAAACCTATAGGTACCTCGGATTTCGGGTAATCCGTTGCCTCGGATATGGTGTTTACACAGTCCTCGTTAAACGTGGTCAGGGAATCGGGGAACAGCTGGAAGAACCCAACACGAGATATTGGACTGTCAGGCAAATACTTGGAGTCCACAGAAAGTGTGAATCTACTGAACTGTTGGAACCTTGCGTGTGTTCGTGATCCTGAAACAAAAGTAGGTACAAATTACTCGAGACGATGGTCTTGCTCCACAACAACGATAAAATGTTGATCAAAAAATCATTATCTCACTCACCTTGAAGACTGATCGTGTAGACGGCGTTTGGGATGTATTTGTCGGATCCTCCGCTGATGAGGATCTTGTATCCGCCATCACCCTGCTGTTTCTGGGTCCTTGACTGATCCGCAGAAGGTCTCATAGGGCAGGTGGCAAGGCCCCTGGCCACGAGGCACAGCACCAACACCTCCCTGAACATGATGATGCTTTGGAAGACAAAAAAAAACCAAGGTTTTGATCAAAGTTGATGATTATTAAGAAACAATTTTTATTACAAATCGCCCTGTTTTACCAAAGTCCAAACGCAAAGTGAGAAAATGTCTTCTTATGCGGTTTGTTTTATTAAGCAGCGATGAGTTTCTGTCTTGCGTCTGGTGACCTCGTATGTGGTGAGGCTTACGGTGTTTAACCGTTCCTAGTAGGGGAATTCGTACCCGTTAAAGAAAGCAAATCGTTACGAGCATATGAGAAACACGTGCTCGTCACGCTGACCGCAAACTTGGCTTTAATTACGCAATACAAACAGTGCAGAAAGCGATCAACCCGCTCGACTCGCTTGTCTCTTCACTTTCAACCGGTCCCCCCATTCCTCTGACCTTGCCTCAAAATCTGGGCACACATTTCATCAACGATTTTTCTACAATTTATTTTTGAAGTAGATCGATATGAAAAAAAGCTCTACGTACAAATTCATTCAAATGTTCGGCCATTTCTTTTTTATTGCCGGACGTATAATTGAAACGGGGCAAGAGTCGATATAATAAATTGGGAATTGCGTAAGCTAAGCCCGCACGCTGCTACACAACATCTGCACGTACGATTTATTTCGTTACCACGAACTCTCGCGATGGACGTGCAGCTGGCCGGACTGCGGACTATCTCTTTGTTTTGTCCAGCCCATGAAGGGTGTTGAGTTTCAAGAATTTCAATCATCTTAGACGTAAAGTAGTCACGGACGCTCACTCGACTACTTTCTGATAATTATCATGTAAACCGCAAAGATTATCGTATTACAATTACCGCATGACAAAGGCTCGCGGTCCTTGCGGCCGGGTACTACGCAGACGTGATGATTTATCCGTCCAACAAAAATGGCGTTATCAACGCTCGTGGCGAAGCAACGACACAAAAATGAGTAGACAGCTTGGGTAATCTCGTAGTCAGTCGTAATTATTGCGTTTGGTATCATGAGAAATTTTTTATCAAAGCAGGAGTCGCAAAAAAATGGCCATAATTTTAACGAACGTTTATTGTGCAAGTCACGAAGCGTTAATAACTGTTTATTGAAGGTAAAGCGCCGAAATGGTTTTATGCTTTTGTAGAAATATATATATATATTAAATTAAATTAAACTCTTATCATAATCGCTCGAGTATCGGGTCGAAAAGTTCAAGGCGCGACCTCAGCGAGAATTTACATTTGCTTCAGACGATAAGTTGAGGACGGAATAAAATATGGGCCATGTGGCAACATGTGAATGTGATTCGTTATTGGGCGAATCTTTCCTAATAAAATCTTTTATGATGTGGGAACGGAAGATTTTTATTAATTCTGACAAAAATTGACGAGATATTCTCTGTCCCGGGAGACCCTACATCGCATGAAATCCCAACGATAAAAACTGGACCCCGATTTAGGATGCTTCGACATGATAAACGACGACTGGTTTAGGACTGGAGGCCAGAATACGGGACGGTAAGGTTCACACGAAACTTTATCCAGTGATTTTGGACGGAAGACTGGAATCTCAGTCTGAAAAACGGTCTCAAAAACACTTGACGAAGTATTTAAAATCAAAATCAATGGTTTAAATTTTTAAAATAGATTTTTTGTTCGGTTGTAAAATTTTTTATCATATTCAGACGGTTTATCAACGAATAAAAAATAACGTACCAGATTCGCTTCTCAGCGATTGTATATGATTAATGGATTTTATCCAGTCGAACGAAGAAGATGCTGCGGAGACAGACTGAAACCAACTAAACGATATGGGCCAACTATAACTCCACAGTTCTCGGAGCTCCGGAAACTGATACGAGAACGTTGGTGGTGTGAGAAATGGAATCAGCTAGTGTGCCTTTTCTGACTTATCTCTTTCTCTTTTTTTCTCTCTTTCTCTCTATAAATCAGACCATGCCGCGAATAATACTGTAAGTATAATCATTCGGCAAGTTTTTGTCTTTTTATTAACTTCTCTGTAAGAGGTTTTTTCTATGTGGTTGACATGAAGGTAAATTCACTGATTGTGAGTGGAAATGCTCGGGGATATATATATATTCATATTTTCGAATTGGTGCAGAACCTTTGAATGATTTGAACCGTTGGAGCTCCGTAATAGCTGTAATATCATCCTATCATCATAGTCATACATACTCTATAGAGAGTGGAGTAAATTGAATGTATATTGTTATTTCAACACCTCGCAGTTGGTAGATATGCGCGTATGTATAATTATCGCACTTCAAATAATAATTCAGGATTAGTTGTACCGTAAATCTACAACTGTAGAGCGAAGGGTAAATCAGTTCGGACAGAATGTACCCGGGGGCTAATCTATAACCTGTAATAAGTGAAGTACTGCTCACATCTGGGGCGAGCCTCCGAGCTATATACCTCCAGGTTGTAAAACTTCGATTATATGCCTAGGTACTTCTTCATCTCAACCAATGATTAATTAACTATTGGCAAAGTCGTAATCATATCGTACGTATATGTGTAACAAAAGTTCTTAATATTTTTCAATCATCCATCATCTTATTATTAAACATTACAAATATCAATTTTGATATTATAATCATTGTTTAGTTACTTTTGCAACTAATCGAGGTGAGCGAGTGAAGCGATCGAACGAGCAGAACCCACTTACTCGATTATCAAAACTCGGAATAAATATCAAATTCCAATTATGGTTTTCCGGATCAGCTTAAATTAGGGAATAATTAAATATCATGGATTAAAAAACGTTTTACAAGTGTTCAATTCTACTTATAGGTGGGTTTTTTTTTATTCCGAAGTATCGCTCAGTCAAACTTCCACCAATCGTCGATGATTATGATATTGGATTTAAAAAAACTGAATATTGAAAGAAATTTATAAGAGTTTGGAATATTAACCATTTTTTTCATAACTCTGTTCACCAGAGTTTCATTTTTCCTCTTAATATCAACGTTACAACGATACAAAAAATTGAAACACGTGAACAAATTTTGGAACACCGCAGTGAGTAGATATTCGAGTTTTTTTGCTTATCTTTTGTGATTGAAAAATAAATGTCTCAAGTTTACTGTAAGTGCGATTCTCAGAAAATAAAATCTGAATTTGTGAACACAGTATAGCTGCTGCGTCATTACTTCTGACTTCTAACCCGTATCTTCGAAAGCAATCACGTGGTTAGTCCGGGTCACCGTATCTCTTGAAACGACAAACCTCTTGCGATAAATAAAGACCGCAAACAGTCTGTACAAAAGTCACGATATAATTTTCTGCAACAAATATATTATCATGGTACAAATAGATGACACTTATTTATTATAAGCTAAGTGATGGAAAAAAAAACATTTTTCGCTGCGATTAGAGTCGACTATAAGATTTATTTTAATCCCATTTCAGATAAAATTGACGTAAATACATGTAATTTGAGTCGAGTGATTCCGCGGAGCTGTGTGAGGCAGTATTCGTGTGTTGAATTACATTTACACCAATTCCGACCACCAGAGCGTGCGAGTGTTCTTTGGCGGGAACCGCAGTGTTCGTAATATAAAACTGATCGTATAGATCGGTCGGTAAAGCGGTTTTCGAGATTCAAAATTACCGCGCTTCGAATAACCAGATGAGATAGTCTGCGTCGAATCATAGTTATCGACCTGCGTAGCCGTAGCGACGCAGAGTTCGACCTCGGCGGGGGGACCCCCGGTGTTGTAGGTGTCGACGACGTCACAGCAACAACGTCGACGAGAAAAATACTGTTATCACATCGTTCCTGGACGTGATTCAAACTCGAGTTAGAACAATTTTGTTTTGTCACAATGAAGATAGAGCAGGTTTTTAAATAAATTCGAACCGCTTGGTACCGCCGCTGCGCATCGAGCAGTGCCTGAATCTTTGTTGCTTTCGAATATCTGCCGTTCAACAAAGAGGCTTGGTCGCCTGGTGTTTTGTTTGTGACAGTGCGACGCGCGGCTGGTGAAGTTGACATTCGCTTTTAGCGACTGGAGGAGAGTCGAGTCCCAATGGCAAGTTTTGCCGGTAGTTCTACCGGTTTGCTGAGGCCTCCTACTATGCTGGAACAACTTTTGGAAGAGATCAACTTTCAGAGGACGAAGGAAATGCGTCAGCTGCTCAAAGACGGTTCGTAATCGGCGATAAGGATACCAAAAAACCGGAAATCCGTCGATAAACAGACCAGCGAACTGCTCCATTCAATTTCACAAAAGAAAAAAAAATCACCAACCACGACTCCGATGAAGCTTCGCTGCAGCTCGGGGATCAAGATTACATTATTGATCAAATCTTTCAATCAGATATAGGAGCTCGTTTGAAAACGCTGATTTTATTGACTAAGGACTTTGGGCAGTATTTGTTTTGGCATGCTAGTAGAAGTATCTATGAGATAAGCATCAGCTGACTGCGATGCGAACGACTTGAGACCGTGAGGAATGTGGCAATCACTATTCCCGATATTACTCGTGCCTTTTTATAGCCAATTACTCACCGTGAGTCATTAACTGGATCGTGCGTTACTTTGAAAGGTGATCGATCACATTTGAGGAAGTATTATTCGATCGATACGCAATTATATTAATTTGCAAAAAATGTCTTATCAGTTTTATCGCCACAAGATTAAGATTGCGAACGATACAAAATTTTGATGGATTAAAAGAAAGGAACTGTCAATGTATGGCCAGCACTTTTTCAATTTAAATTCACACACCTTTGACGGAAGACCCGTGAAGAAATGGTTCAGATCTAATTATCCACATCTACGGAGATCTCAATCTAGTAAAATCGTAGATCTACCTAAATCTACGAGCATATCGGTAAATTTACGTGGCTTCGAACTGATCTAATATCATATTGGAATGCTTATGCTTGTCAGATCTATGCATATCCACCCAGATATCGTTAAATCTACTTTCGATCTAGAAAGATCCGGAAAAAGTAGATCTAATAAGATTCAGATTGTTTTTTTCTTCATTACTTTCTTCATTTACAATTTATCCTATTCCGTGATAATAGTGACTATTTTTTCATCAGCTCTACAATAAATCCTTCTTTTTCTCGCAATTGGCATCTACATCGAAATCATATCTACGTAGATCGAACCTCCAGAAGAAGGATGTCCATGTATTCACCTGCACAAGAGAGGTGTTATCAAATTAGGAAAAAAATTATTCTCAGTCTCCTCGAAAACAAGAGAAGACTCTAGTATAGGTGTCGATAGGACGTTTCGTTTCGTGCTGGCAGACAATTCCGGGAGGATTATTGATCACGAGTGTGACCCTTCCATGCATGTTAATTCGTCGGGGGGGGGGGGATTTCCTATCGACAATTTCCTTTGTGTGCCTGCGACAATGAAGTCAAAATATATTTTGTCCCTTTTATATTCAATTAGTGACTACACATAGGAGAAAAAATCAATCTCTTCCGCTTGGAATTCTATAGGTTGCAAAAAACGTTAATTAAATATCGGTGATCTCACCCTCGTCACCCTCTCGAATTAGATTTTTTATCACAGTAATTTGTTGACTGCAAGTGCTGTATGTGATCAGTATGCTAATGAATGTACGTTCATACTGTCAGTCAGCATCTGCAAGAGGGATTCATAAATTGAAAAACATTATGCGTACTGAATAGTCGACACTTGGTTACTTCCAGAATATTCATGAGACACAGAAGCTGCGAAAGCTACATTAATGGTGCCGAGGACATAATTCACCGAAAGTCTCCCTATACTTATTCCAATATGAATATTCTGAAGCGTTTTCACGCACTTCAGCATTTAATATTCCTCAGCAGAGTTCAGAGCAAAAAGCAAACTAGGAGCAAGAAGCACTTCTGAAAAAGGACCCGATAGAAAAACTTTTACTGAAGAGTAAATTATTTCGTTTTTCAGATTCGGGTTTCGTGATGCTCCAGGGCACAACGTACTGGACGGATTTGTTTGTGCGTCACTTTCTATTCCAAGCGGAGCACACGATCGACGGTGATGACCTCCTCTTCTTCGTCCGCAAGAAACACGTTAAAACGTCGTCGCGGTATTTACCGAAATTTGAGACAGAGGTCGACGTCTTTCGCAAGGACAGCAAAAAACTTCCAATCGGTGATCCGGACATTGACTGGGAGGAAACCGTGTACCTGAATCTCGTTGTACATCAGTTCGACTACACCCTCACACTCGCAATATGCACAAGGACGAGCCCAAAAGAACTGCAGGTGAAATTAACGGACAGTCATAGCAAAATATGAGATGAACATGAATCCGCTGAATACGGAGACTCAAACTTATTCTTTCAGGTACTCCGGAGGCATTCGCAAAAAGTTTACGCCAGTCCGAGCCGCCGTCGGATGGACGCTAAAGGCGACCTCGAAGAGATGACCTATCCGCATATTTGCTTCATGGTGGATAACTTCGACGAAGTTTTCTGTGATATATTAGTCAGAGACGGAGAGATGGTCTGCGTCGAGTTGGTAGCTTCGGACAGAGACGGTGCTGTCCAGGGCGTCATATTCCTTGGGTCCATCCGATACGATGCTTTGAAAAAAGTGTACGACGCCAGGGTGAGTGCGGGTTGCAATCATTGAATCATCGCAAATTCATGGATTATCCAGATCAGGTCCAAAAAAGATCGCGATCCTCACATTCGTTATTTCTTGCAGTCAAGTTTGAGCACAAAAATGGCGCAGCGGATGACCTTCGGTCTATTTTCCGGCGCAGCATCTCAGAGAGTCGAATTCGTCAGGATGAAAGGACCACAAGGTAATCAGAACTTCCAGGATTCTATCGATCCGAGCTCCACAACGTGGATTTTTGTTTCAGGAAAAGGTCATGCAGAGATGGCTGTGACAAAGCCGAAGGGGTCAGGCGCTGAGACGCCAACTTCAGAACCTGGCTACTGCGCGACAGACGCCCTCTGGGACGCCGACTGGGACGACGCCGAGGAGATCTTCATGTACCGTCACCAAAGACGCCTATCAGATCCGAGTGCGAATTTGAACAATTTCGTCCGTGGTGGATGGAGGACGAAGCCAGATTCCGCCGCGACTAAGGCTCGATCCGAAAATGAGGGACTGGACTCCATGGCCAATGGGCTCAGTGAGATCGAAGCCGGCGATGTTCGCGATGGTAATTTAAAAATCCCAGGATTCTCGCCTCAGTAGCGACAGCGATTGTCGACCAATGACAGATAACTGAATCGGATTAGACTCTTTGTCGCTATATTCCTGTCGTTTCTGGGGCGCAGGATTCCAGTGCCATCACATGCCTACTACCACAGTGTCCTAATCATTCGCGCACACTTTATGCATGGACATCTATATGTGTATATCTTACCTGCACCAGATATTGGTTCATGCCATCTGGAGCTTTTACTTAGGAGTTACTAAAAATTTCGAACTGTTGGACTGAATTGTTCGATCGACGAGATTTGTCTTTATGGACGTTACGAAGGTGGGATAATTGACGGAAAGAGTAAAAATAACGGAATCATAAATAAAAGCTCGATAGTATTTTATAGGCATGCGTTTAACACGGTAATGGCGGATGATCGAGCGAGCACACACACAGGGACACATCGCTTCAAAGTTAACAAAACGATTTTAATTTGTTTAAATTAATTCTCATTCCTGGTTTGCCGGCTGTTCGTTTATAGCGGAAGTGCAGGACACTTGCAGCTGGGGCGGGCGGGGCTCGCCGCACTCCCTCGGGAATAGCAGAAGTCCACGCTCTCAGCGGAGAAGATCTCCGCTACTTCCGGCTCGATACGCCAACCGGAAACAACGTAATTCCAGAGAACTTCCGAATGAAAATGTGTCACCCAGTCGCAAGGAGGCCTATCATGAGACTGGCGGTGAGTGAGTGCGCCGTGTCAGATGAAGTTCAGGCGAGCGAGCGAGAGAGACCAATAGCGCCCTGTGGTATCGTGGAATAAAAATCACCCAACCCTAAATTCACAAGAAAAAAAACCCAATAAACTCCAATTACCCAAAGAATAGAAACTAAAAATTCTGAATCGCCGAAAATTCTACTCCAGCAGCAGTGATGTTGATGTGTCCTAGTCTAACCGATCTTAACAAAATTTGCGGTAACAGTCGGCCATGAATTGGCATCGATAGGTCGAACTCTACTACTGCACTATTTTTGATAAAATTGAGTTTGTGAATTCATTTTCTTCAGTCATTTCCGATCACTGAATCACTCAATTGGTAAATGTGTAAAAATGATGAAACCCAAATTTCCTCATATGTTTTCGATCTGTTGTGTGAAAAATGTCATGTGAAGCCGATTGCTTTCGAGGACTGACTAAGTAGTGGGTCTTATCGTTATGAACAGTTGAAGACTAAGTCGTGGCCTAAATTTATCACGAATTTTGTTACAATCAGTTACGAACAAGTTATAGCCTCCCCATGACAGTTAGATTGCAGAAACACAATTGCCTCAATATTTGGGGGTTCAGCCAGTTTTGCCACTTCCCCAGACAGCACAAAACTGGGAATAGCTAAATGTTGTCTAAAAGCCATCGTGAAGATGACGTGTGCAAGACTTTTTGACTTCTAAATGTTGTTCAAGTCCAAAAGATATCTTTAAGATGTCATTTAGACAACTTTAGACAACATTTAGTCACTTTCAGTTTTGTGCTGTCTGGGTTTTTTCTTACGTCAGCAAAACTTCGTAGAGTCGATCGGTCCTGGGATTCGATAGGAATATGGAGTGATTAGGACTGCAGAAAAGAGTCGAAGCCCGTCAAAGATCGAAGTGTTCCACGATACCAAATGAAACAAAAAAAAGAGTCTCGACGCTGGTTAACCCTTACTCACTTGAGTTTCGTGATAGGCCCCCAGAATCACCATATCGAAGTGGGGAGTGAGATATTGCCGCCTGGTCCGTGTCTGACAGACGACAACGTAAGGCAAAAGCTTGACTCGGGTGCCATATTGGTCCACGGAAAGGAAGAGCTGCCGCTGAATTACACGGATAATAACGGGGCGAGCGAGGTACACTCTGATCACCACAGACTGTTTGAAAACAGCAAAAATCTTAGCGTCGAGTCGCTCCGTCGAGCCATGGAAAGCAACGACATCGAGCTTGCGAACGGGACGACGGTTAACGGCGACGACACCCTAGAGATTAAGAATAAAAACGAGTCAACGACACGCGATAAAAATGCAAACGCTAAAATATCCAGAAGTAACGGATGCACTCAAAAACAAAGCGCCACGCTGCCTAGGCGGCGAAGGAGGAGAGCTTTAGGCGGAAGCTTACGAGGGACTCCTCTACCTCCGCATCGAGTAACTCCGGACGGTACAGCCATCTATTATTGGTGCGAGCTCCCGCGCCGCCCCGGTTCACAGGGTAATCCGCAATTTTATCACTTTATTATAATACCGATTATCGTAACGTTTATGGAGTATAAATTTGCCGTTAATCACATGCTACTCATCGTTGCCTTTCGATCGTAGCTCGGAATGCTTCACCTATAGCACTTTTTCATTATCAGTTAACTTTTTTTCTATTTCTATCAAAGCTTGTCTGCCTGATCGATAAATTGGGGTTCTTTGTGTGTGTTTTCAAATTTCTAACGCGAAATATCACATCATGAATATCGAATGACGATTTGGTACGAAGCGCTTTGTTCAGCTTATGGTCAAGGGTTTGGACAGATAATACTGTCAAGTGTCGATTAAGGGTCGTGTAGTGACTGGTGTCCTGTCTGTCTGTCTGCTGTCAGAACTGGACGACGGAGCTTACAATCCATTGTGGACCATGCGCGGGTTCACTCAGACGTTTCATTTCTGGAAGGAGACTAGGCGAGCCCAATCTGTTCCTCTCAACGCCTTTTTAACTTACATCACTCTACCATGGTGGAGTATAGCCAAAGGTGGGTCAACAGTTAATGGATATTGAGGGGGTATTCTAGTCTCGAAGAGGATTTTTCAGCCTGGCTTGGGGGAATTTTAAGAACGATATGAATAGTTGAATTTAGTTTGAGAGACTCAAAGAGCTAGAATACCGCCTTGAGTATCAGTTATAGCCTGGGGATTTTCGGTAATTGCACATGTCGTGTTACGTGCTGTTGCAGATATCTTGGATCACAGAGAGGGTCCGATTCTGACGTTCTAGCCGGCTATGGGATCATTTGATCTGAATATTTACATCTCTGTTCTGTTTTTTTACCTAACATTGCAGTTTAAGGATGAAAATTATGCATCGTACTGTATAATAACGAATTGAAAGTTACGTGACACTTCAAGGCTGATGTAAAGAAATTGTATAACACAAGGTATATATAATCTTCTAATCTCGATCATTATGGTACTGAAAAATAAAATCCTTCACAATTTACAGTGAAAATATATCGTAAACAACGTGGCTAATAAAATCAATTGAAAATCATAAATTCTGCATTTTTTTATCATCCCATGTTTTATTACATTATCAGGTGGGGGTAAAAACTTTGAAAGACCCAAATTTCGAATGTATACATGACGTTGAAATTTGCTATTCACGTAATGGCACATTAATGGGTATAATTATCATTCAATATTACGTTAAAAAATCCAAAAACTATCCGATACAGAGATACACTATCTTAAATGACGTGTTTTACCCAAACCGGGAGATTATTTGACAGTCGCATCTTCGGTTGCCGTCATGCAGGCGCTTCAAACCTATGCTATGATCTACTGTGAGTTCCTCGCTATGCGGGCCACTCGATGCGCCTGAAGCAGGCAACCGTACGTACGTCCCATAAGAATTAGCACGTGCCGTACGTACGGTTGCATGCTTCAGGCGCACTGAGTGGCCCATATAGCGAGAAACTCACGGTATGTATGATTAGATTATTATTGCATCATAGACGATTGGGATTCACTATGCCATACTATAATCTACATAAATTATCAACTTGATGTTTGACCCGAAATTGACATGAGGTACGAAACGTCGTTAACGAGGCCTGATTACGATATGTGGATCAGATTTCTTGATCTTCTTCTCGAGTGGATCATTTATCTTTCGGAACGACACGTAGAATTCAATCCCATCGGATAAATCTGATGAAGACTGATGGGAATTGAAGAAAAGAAAAAAAATGGGAAAACACCGCAGAGAAATTCATTCAGGACACCAGCCTAATGGGCTACGAAGTTTTTTTCTGCGCAATACGGATGCTACCAACGAACGCCGCGGTATGTTGGGTTGCCTATCATTCAGAGATTCGTACACTGTACAGTCGATCAAGGAAACCTGTGCCCCAAACGATAGGCAAGCCAACATACTGCAGCGTTCATCAAAGAAATCTTGAATCGCTTCTGAATTGATCAGACATCTTCAAAACCCCCAAATACCGCTGAATATCATGTCTACAAAATCGCTAAAGGATGACATAGCAGTGACATGTCGCGAAATTGAAACAAAAAACGTCGCCAAAGGATTTTCAAAATCTCCAGATCTGGTGATAAAAATTCGTCAAGTTGGCGACATTTATCGACTCCAGTAACGCCACCTCGGGATAGTCGCGCATGCGTAGTAAGAATTCACAGAGTAGCCGTTGTTCTGTGTGTGAAGGTGCGCAGGCAGGCAAGAGACATCATACATCAACCAAGCCGAACGTTGTGAATAATTTCATCGATAATTACGTGCCGCACCGAGTATCTAAAAAGGTTTTTTTCTATCATTCTATATCATTATTCTATCCAGGGCGATAATTCCTCGATCTATAACCCCGATATTCATTCTCCGGAAGTCGTTGAGCCAGAAAAAAAAAACGAAAATATATCCACAATAATGGACGTTTCCCTCGTCTGTGTGTTGTGACGGAAAAAAAGTCCCGCTGTATTCCCGACGAAAATATATACGCACGAAACAATCTAGTCTGACCAACGAGCCGCGGGACACGCGTCCACGACCGCTCAACGAAGCAAAGAATCCTCGCCCATAACCTTGACGAAATAAAAATCACGAATCAATTCGCAAGGTTGTTGCCGTGCGCGCCAATATTATTCTCCCCAAACTCGACGTATTTAGTATTTAGCTAGAAGAAAAATGGATCAAGGATCTCGAGCGAGGAGAATAACTGAACGCCGACTCATTCTCGAGATTTTACAAACCCTGTCATGACTCATATTCGCGATTCGCGTCTTGATTGGAGATAATTGATCCTCCTTTTATCTGTACACACAAAAAAATCGTCGAATTATTTTCAATTCAATTTTTTACGCTCTAGATGCCGAACATAAAGCTGCAGAGTTCCGACGGCGAAGTTTTCGAGGTTGACGTCGACATAGCAAAATGTTCCGTCACGATAAAAACTATGCTCGAAGATTTGGGGATGGACGAGGATGAGGAGGAAGTTGTTCCTCTGCCTAATGTCAATTCAGCTATATTGAGGAAGGTCATCCAGTGGGCCACGTATCACAAGGACGATCCTCCACCACCAGAGGACGATGAAAATAAGGAAAAACGAACCGACGATATCAGCTCTTGGGACGCGGACTTCTTGAAGGTTCGTATGATCGACTTGAAACCCTGTTTCAAATATCTGACCAACTGAATTTGTTGTTTGTGTCTTTTCAGCATAAATTTTCGTGCGAAATTACATGAATTTGAATAAAAGTCGATTCTGAGGCGATATTTATGATTTTATTGTGTTTGAAAACAATTAACATCGACTTTGCATCGTTAACGCTGACCTGCTACCCTGAAAAATCAAAGTTTGAGGACTCAAAATGATCATAACGAATATACACCCTGTAGAATGACCCGATTTCGTAACTTTTTTAGTATTTCAGCACAAATTGTAGCTTGGAATTTCAAAACGATGAAAAAAAGCTGATTCAAAGCAAGTTTTTTAGCTCGAAGCTCAGAGCTAGCTTGAAGATCAGAGTTCAGAGCTTTACAGGCTCTGATTAAATACATTTTTCCTGCAAAATGATCGGTTTTTATGCAATTCAGTACAAATTTTTATTCAAAAATGCTTCAATTTGACGAAAACTTGTTGCAAAAGCAATGTTCGTGCTTCAAATTTGATTAACAATGAAGAGAACAGAGTTTAATGCTTTGATAATGATTGTCTCATTGTTAATCTTGCAGTAAAGTTAATTCAAAGCAAAAGTTCGAATTATCAAATTAATACTTCATTCGCAACGAATTTCGGTGAAAGTTTGATACTAGATATATTGATGTTCTCGTTCGCAGGTCGACCAGGGAACGTTGTTCGAATTGATCCTTGCCGCAAATTATTTGGACATCAAGGGGCTTCTAGACGTAACATGCAAGACAGTTGCCAATATGATTAAGGGAAAGACTCCGGAAGAAATCCGCAAGACATTCAACATAAAGAATGACTTCACAGCTTCGGAAGAGGAGCAAGTTCGCAAGGAGAACGAATGGTGCGAGGAGAAGTAGGCGAGCAGTCGGTCGATCGATCGCCTGGGAAATTTAAGAAACTTTTTCAAATCTTCTGTAATCTTAGGTTCATCATAACGTTATAAAACACGAAACAACGAGAAGGGAATTTCAAAATTTATATCAAGTTCAAAGATCGTCAAAATTTCGAGATTATTCATTCAACGATATAAAAATAAACATATTCTTTTGACAAAGGGAATTCAAATTGTTCTAAGTATCGATGAATATGATGTTGAAATAGTTTCTCTATCTTCGAAGTATCTTCACGCAGTTCTAAATCCGCAAATGAATCTATTAATATAATCATACTATTCAAGTTATCGGGTGAATAAGACAGTATTGTTTATATATTTCCGCTAATAACTAGGAATAATAACATTCGATAGGCGAAATGTTTCAAAGTTTGTTTTCACTTTCTATTAAAATTTCGTTCACGACTCTCAAACTAATCTGAGAACGTATGGAATTGTTTACCGTATCTAATTTCATAGTGATAATATCTATTCTCATAGTATGCGGTGAATAAAGATTAAAAATTCTACGTCTTTTTCTCTTATTTCGTTTTCTTTTTTTTTTTGCGCTTAGTACATACACAGAATATGTCTCGACTCAAAAGGATGTGACTGAACTTCTGAAATGTAATAAATGAGATCTTCGTCGAGGATAAGGATCGTCGAGTTTAAATATTATCATTTTATTTTTTTCAAAGCCTCTGAAGCGTTTTAAGTACATATATTATTATTTTACTATTTAAATACATAAAACGTACATGATTATATAGATACTAGAGTTTAGATAATATACGGTTAATATAAACTATGTCTATTTTGCATTAGCTGTACGAGATATTCAATAACAATAAAAACAAAATTACGTAGTAAGAAAAAAATAAATAAACTAAATAAACATTTTTATCCATTCAAAAACAATTATCAACTAGAAACGCTAGTTTTTATTTCGAGAGAGATAAGATACAGAGATCGTCATCAACCCAGCAGTCAGACAGAGACAGTATTGTAGCTAGCTAATTTCAGAGCTCAAGTTATTTATTTTCATCCATCTAGGGATGCGCGGATATCTCAAAGAATGTCCACATAGCGTATCGATTATATGTATCGTTAATCATGTGCCAATCAGATGGCGAATAGCACCGCTCTGAAGTCAGGCGCTATGATTTGATTGGCACATTATTATAATGAAAACCACTTCGAGCCCCAACACGAACGCGCCGAATGGTCAATTTCTGTATCATGTTTCATCGTGAAACAAACTAGAAACAACCCGCGTAAAAAAAAGTTGTATGGCCAATATACGGCGCGTATATGGGATATTGCAATTGCGCATATATTGGCGATATATAACGATTATATTTCCCATGTATGGGTACACTAATGCTAAGCCGCAATAGTCACTATTCATTCCATATACGGGCAATACTGTGTGGCAACTATATGGCCAATATATATTTATACTTGAATGGAAACTTCATTATTATTCACATAATTATTGTTAATAAAAATAAAATATAATGTGAAAAATCTATCGATATTCGAATGTTCAAATTAGGTTGAACTGCACAAGTATATGTACATATATATAGATAGGTATATATCTGAAGATTTGTAAATGGATGATTGGTTTATATTATATTTCATTTTTATTAACAATAACAATATGATTAAAAATAAAGTTTTCTTTCAAGTGCATAGATATATTGGCCATATAGTTGCCACACAGTATTGCCCGTATATGGCATGAATAGTGACTATTGCGGCTTAGCATTAGTGTACCCATACATGGGAAATATAATCGTCATATATTGTCAATATATGTGCAATTGCAAGATCCCATATACGCGCCATATATTGGCCACACAATATTTTTCTACGCGGGAAGCTCTAGCCAACTTCAGACTGTATAGATATACAGGGTGAGTTCCTAACGACTCGTTGATCTGAAGTTGGCTAGAATCGTGAAACAAGGTTTCGGACACTTCTGAACCATTTAAAGTCTCCGAATGCTCATTTTTCGATTCTAGCCAACTTCAGACTGTATAGATATACAGGGTGAGTTCCTAACGACTCGTTGGTCTGAAGTTGGCTAGAATCGTGAAACAAGGTTTCGGGCACTTCTGAACCATTTGAAGTGTCCGAATGCTCATTTTTCGATTCTAGCCAACTTCAGACTGTATAGATATACAGGGTGAGTTCCTAACGACTCGTTGGTCTGAAGTTGGCTAGAATCGTGAAACAAGGTTTCGGACACTTCTGAACCATTTAAAGTGTCCGAATGCTCATTTTTCGATTCTAGCCAACTTCAGACTGTATAGATATACAGGGTGAATTTCTATCGACTCGTTGATCTGAAGTTGGCTAGAAACTTCAGATCAACGAGTCGTTGGGAATTCACCCTGTACATATGAAAATGAATCATGCGTATGTCGATACACGTATAGAGTTCAACAGTATAAATCGGGATAAAAACCAGCGAGAAAATGGGAAAGAATTTTTTTTCATCGCGATTTAAAATCAACAAGCTCGACTGATTATAGTTTTCAAATTCCACGATGACAAATGACTGTATTATTTAACTGAATATCGTAATTCGAATATCGATATTATCAGTATCGATTTTACAGTCTACAGAGTATCGATGATTGAATTTCACCGCGGATTTTCGGTTTTTGTAAAGCACGAGCCGTAAATGTCATCCTGTGACTTAAAAATTCTACAATTCGTGAAAGTAAACTTATGAATTATTCATTAATTCTATCTTCATTTGTTTATTCAAAGTTTGAATCGATCATCTATCACAGAATCTTTGAATTGATGCGGTGTCATTCAGTCAGTGTGTATGTAACCTCAAACCGAACGAAACTACATACTGTGCGTAGGACTGAATTCGAACTAACAATTCAAATTGCATTCATCCACCCGACTGTCGTTTCGATGCTCCATGGAAAAATGGGTACGTAAATATTTCTAAACATTAATTCTATTTGTTCATCGTTGGTTCCCATGCCCCGCAAAACAAGACGAAAACATTCGAAAAATACAAAATTTGAAAACTTGCGTTGAAATTTATTTATTCATTTATTTATTTCCGATTATTCATTCACTTTTTGTTCATCTAGACTCATGGGATTCGTAAAAATTAAAAAACTCGCATTTTTGTTTTACTAATCGTGGCTGCAGAAAACGATAATGACTATAACGTGATCGTTTTCGGAATATTTCAACTATGATCGAATTTTGTTTTTGATATCCTTCAGACCCTGGGTCCTGGACAGAGGCTGTGAAATCATCGCCTACTAAACAGTCTGAGTCTCTAGCTACCCTCTGCGACTGGAGCAGGCCTGATAACATTGCGATCGAATATCACGATGAGAAGAACACCAGACAAATAAGCTACTCCATTCTCAACGATGCGAAAAAACAAGTTGAGCGGACCCTAGGCTCCGTCAACAGCAAAGGATTCGTAGGAATAAACTACGACGTCAAACCCTACTGCGTTCCCGCTTTGATCCTCGGGTAGCTGTAACAATTATTCAGAAATCTTTAAACTAGCTTTAAGTATTTATAAGAAGACTTCAACTCATTGATAAATCTAAGAAACGCACCTTGCAGCTTCGTGATGATAAGAGACTCCGATTGCAAGATAAAAAACGTGATACTAAGTTTCTGTTACAGGATTCTAGCCCAAGAATGCGCTTTTGTAAATCTGCCATCCAGAGACGGCGAAGAAATAAGCTCAAAACTTACGATGAAGTTTCTATTCTCTGTGAGCTTGATCGAAGACTGGGATCTGGTCTGTGATTTAGACGTGCTCGGTGAAGAAGTCAAGTTATTGAGATACCGCGATTTTGGAACCGAGGAGAACACGAGCTCGGAAAAATTCGCTTACGCCATTACGACTTCTGGTTCTACAGGGGTTCCCAAGATAGTCAAAGTTCCGGATGCTTCTATAGTCCCGAACATTTTGGACCTTAGAGAGATTTTACGCTTATCGAGCGCTGATAAAATCGCTCGGATAACGTCTCTAACTTTCGATCCTAGTATCGTAGAGACATTCCTGAGCCTCTCGAGCGGGTCCACAATGTTCTTTGTCTCTAAAAATCTTGAGAGTAACCCGGATAGATCGTTGCGTTCGATTTTTGAACATAGAGTCACGTTTATTCAAACTACACCGTCTCTTTGGCGGTATAGATGGTCCGGCGGAGATGTAAGGGACACTATTCTCAGCAAAGACAGCTGTTTGAGGATTTTGCTTCTTGGCGGCGAACCTTTTCCGAGAATAGAAGATATCAGAGACGTGAAAGACCCGCAGAATCGAACTAAGATTTATAACATTTACGGGATAACTGAAGTCTCTTGCTGGGCCAGCATGAAAGAGATCGATCTTCGTTACGGGATTGATCAGAATCTGGGAAAAACACTTTCCCAAACTATTTTTGAGGTCAGAAATCAAAGCGGTGACGTTGTTCAGGATGGCGAAGGAGTTTTGTACATCGGTTGGTAATTTCTTACCTCCATTATTTTGTTCAGTCTGTTTTAATTCAGTTTTTTTATTTACCTCCGGGTCTCAGGAAGCGATTCTAGAATCTGCGTCATCGATGACGAGGAATCTGAAAGCTTTGATGAAACCAAAAAAGCATTGGTGTTCAGAAAAACTGGAGATCTAGTCACGGTATGGTGTAAGTCGCCTCGAAAACTCGAAGGTTCCATGAAAGTTTCATTTCTAAAGCGTAAATTTAATTCTCACAGGTCAACGGAGACAATATATTCTATAAAAACCGATGCGACAGGGTTGTGAAGAGATTTGGGAACAGAGTAGATCTGAGTGAGCTCGAAGCGACGGTGTTGAGACTGAATTTTGTGAGAGAATCTTTCGCATTGTGGGACGAGAAGAGCCACAAGCTCTACTTGTGCGTTTCTACAGGAGACTCAGAAGGGCCTAAGAACAGATTCACCAACGATTTGAGACTCGACGAGGAGCTGAAAACGCAGCTGCGACGACTGCCTCCCTCGTATCAACCGGACAGGATTAAATATTTGAATAACTTTCGACTCACTCCCAGCGGTAAAATCTGCAGGCGAAATCTGATGAAACTTTTTCAAGAAACGGAAACCCAGGTGGAGAATGGGGACAGAATTTCAGACACTGAAGTAGCGAGAGAAATGTTGACAGAGATTTGGAAAAATCGGTTAAATTCGACGATTGGTGATTGTCGGTTTTTGGAAAACGGCGGAAACTCCCTAACGGCTATTCATATCTCAAACGAAATATCCTTAGCGCTGAAAATCGAATTCCCAGAATTGATTGGGCTGCTTCTAGCGAATGAAACACTCGCCAAATGCGTCGACTACGTAGTAAAAAGAGTAGAATCCTCAGAGGGAGAGATCGGCGTGGAGTATTCTTCTCTGAATCGAATTGGAGATAATAAAAGGATGAAATACGATTCTCCGACTGATTCAAACGGAGTCTCGTGCCTCTGGCAAAAATGTAGAGGAAGAGCCGCGGGAGAAGTTTCGAAATCGAACGCTTTCAAAGCCTCGAGTAAACTGAAACTGAGGATCGAATGTACTCGAGACTTGAAAAAGTGCGTCGATGCATCGCCTACCGTGTTCGAATACTACAGCGGTGAAATTTATACCTCCGTTGGTTCCCACGCCGGAGTAATTTCGACCAGGCGATTAAACCAGTCCGAATCAGACACTTGGGAAATCAATTTGCCCGACAGAATCGAAGCTTCTGTTCTAGCTCTGAATGAACTCAAGGGAATTGTTGGTAAGACGCTTCGGGATAGTCATTAAAAATTCTAATATGGCTTTGAATTGAGTTTATCCGAAGATATTTGAATCCAGGATGTTACGATGGATACGTGTACTGCCTCGGTCTGAAAACCGGGGAGATTTATTGGAAATTCAAAACGGGAGCGACTGTAAAATGCACGGCGATATTGAGCGACGATAAGAAAAGTGTATTTGTCGGATCGTACGACAAGTACTTTTACAATATATTGATAAAGGCGAGAAGAGTTCGATTTCTATGAATTTTGTTCTCGGTTTCTGGAAGGTCCTGACGATTATTTTTTCTTTTAGGACGGTTCAGAGTTGTGGAAATTCAAGGGTAGCGAAGGAAGCATAACAGCGACTCCTTGTACTTGTGCCAAAACGAATTCAGTCCTGTTTGGAACTCTGGACGGGACTTGCGTTTCGTTGAATCAAACTTCTGGGGAGATAAATTGGAAAATAAAATTCCAAGATCCGATATTCTCCGCTCCAGCTCTGTTAGAAAACGGAAATATCATATTCTGCAGTGTTTCGGGTGAAGTAAATTGCCTCGATTCAGAAACTGGTCTCAAGGTAACGCATCGCGCTAAACGGTTTCACTCAATTACCTAATTAGGGATTTATTTATTCTTCAGATTTGGAGATACAAAATCAATGCCAACGTTTTTTCTTATCCTGTGATAAGAAATAATGTGACTCTGAACACAGAAGAAGTGATAATCGGTTGCAACAACAAGACTATTCACTGTCTTTCCGTGCCTCTGATTTCATGCGCTCCAATTACTCTGAAATATGCAGTTACTTTCGAATCTTCAATTTTTTCTACGCCTTACTGCGAAGGTGAAGTTTTGGTCGTGGCTGAAACCGGTGGAAATCTGAATCTGCTCAACGCTAACGACGGAAAAGTTTTGAGCAGTTTAAAGTTGAACGGAGATATTTTTTCCTCGCCAGTTATAGCTGGCGAATTTATCGTCGTAGGATGTAGAGACAATAACATGTACGTCATCAAAATTGAGGATGAATAATAATAAGAGGAGACTATTTAATATAATATCATTTATTTTCTTATGCCTTTCAAATTACAGTAATAAGTTTTAATGTTTATCAACAATTTTTTTTTCTTTTCTGATGTAAATAGAAACGATGTTTTACGAATAGTTTATTTCCTTGGTTTTTTTTTATCTACTTTACGAAATTTATCATACTGAGCGTAAGCTTGACATACAATAATTACTCTTTCCTCTTTTCCTTCTTTTTCTTTATCACTTAAAATTAACAGTATTATGATACATTCACAGTAACAAAGAAACATTAGTGTTCGCAAGCTCACCTGATATATCAACATTTTAATTTTCTTTTTTGTTTATCTACTTTTTATTTATTTATTTATTTATTTATTTATTTATTTATTCACTTTATTCATAATAATCATATTAATAATTGGATAATTCTTCGCTGCTCGACAACCCACCATAAGTATAATTAATTAATTAATGTGAAAGTTTTCAATAGAGATAATTTATGATCATTATAATCTATCATCTCGCATAGCATGTAGGTACATACAACTATTTCAATTTATATCACATATATATGTATGTGATTTATCCATTATTATAGCCCATGAGTGCTTCTTAATTCAAATATCATACATCAATTTCAGGTTTTTTTCACCTAGTTACTATGATAATTCTATTCCTAATTCCAATAGGCATGCTTTTTATACTCTGATAGCATTTGGGACATTGAAAATAATTAATTTCTGATAATTTTAATTGATTCGGTTACATAATTTTTATCTAATAGAATTTTCATTCTGCCCCTGTAATAATGTTTAATTTTTTTTGTTCTCACCTTACGCCTTTTATAATTAGGTTGAAAAAACGGAACTGACAAAATATGGATACTTGAATAGCTATTACCGCAGTGTACAATTATTAAAATGTAATTAGGCTTCCGTTTAGGTTTTTATTTTATTTTATTTCCGTTAAGAAAGTAGGAATATTCTCTTCCGATGATCATATTTAAAAAGTAATCAGGGCTGAAGAGCAGGTGGATATTAAAATTTATCGACATTATGGATATTTTTTCTCGTTTTTCATACACATTATGATACATTCATCGTGTTCGCAGTACCTTAGACTCAACAAAATTAAGAATAATGATACTTATAGTACGGAGGATGTATTGAACCCTTTTCTTTCGTTAGATTTGAATCAAATACAAGCATCGGATTCATCGGTTATTCATTTACTAATAATGGTTACTGCTCCTCGTCGCCTAATTCATGCTTCACTTTATTAAAGTCGAATTCCTCCCCTGTAGCACGTTTGAAAATGTCCAAAACGTCCAGGCAAGTTGTTTCAAAATGCGTTGTCGCGTCGTAGCTCGTAGAAATGAATAATTGACTGTTCAAACCGTTGTCCGTAGGCTCAAGGTAGTCAGAGACAGACACAAATTTCTGTCTTATCGGACCCAGCAGGTCGATACCGGGCTTTATCTCAGCTTCTGGATTGCTCGTCTCAACTGTGGTCGATACCATCGCTATGAACCAACCTTTGGCTGCTACTTGGTGCGTGTGGGACACCAGAGACACGTAAATATCAGAGCTGCGATTCACCTGCAAGGATTAATCGAAAACATTATTGAAATACTTCTTTATTTCATATTATTCAACATTTTTTTAGCAAGAATTTGTCTCAACTTTGTTGCAGAGTCGAGATCGCCTACCTGTTTTTGTGGAATGATTATCTGGGTTGAGAGAGCATCGCCAGTTCCTGAGATAGGATGATCGAGCAGACAGATGCATCTTATCACTTGTCCCACTTTGCGAACTTTGTCGCGAACGTATGTCGGGTCGCAAAATACTTGTTTGCATTTGGCTACTTCGTCTCCGGAACGAACTCCGATTACCTTGGAGAAAAAAAAATGACCCTTGTTAAGACTTTTTTTAAACGAAATTCGAAATCTTTCATCAAACTTGTTCTACAGAGCTAAAATGTACACATATCAACACAGGCTTGACCCCGAGAGATTAAAACGACGGAGAGATAAAACCATTTACGTAACGAGTCGCATATTCAGAGTTGAGAGAATATGCTGCAGGGATTATTTCAATTGAAATATCAACAATAACGTCCGATATGAGCAAGACCAAGGATGGTTCCGACGTTTCTACTACAAGCTTTGCCATCTTCTTCAGACACCATAAAGAACACAGTCGCGGATAATCCACATGAGCAACAGGTCCGATAAAGTGCTCACAAACGTGACACTGGCAGTCCGACCGAAGAAAAGAACTAAACACGAAACATGTTCAAAAGAGTCAACGGTAGAAAGGCGTGGTAGAGTCAGTAAGATTACCTGATTACCTAATCTTACTGACTCTTTTGAACATGTTTCGTGTTTAGTTCTTTTCTTCGGTCGGACTGCCAGTGTCACGTTTGTGAGCACTTTATCGGACCTGTTGCTCATGTGGATTATCCGCAACTGTGTTCTTTATGGTGTCTGAAGAGGATGGCAAAGCTTGTCGTAGAAACGTCGGAAGCACCCTTGGTCTTGTTCATTCCGTCAATCCAGTCAAGGGATTCAAACTCATCTATCAGAAGAAATATCTCCACCTTTCCATCTTCGATGACAATCTCGTCAATTGGTTTGTCTAGCATGTAAGTTCCTCCGTAGATAGCGCTCAGTCGGGCAAAACCTTGGGGTAATTCGCCCAATCCGTACATCGGATAGAGATACGGAGATTTACCGTAGCGGGCTAAGCTGTCGCTGTACAGTTTGATCCTGCGGATTGTTTCTATCGCACTCTGGGCGAGGTAATCGTCGTCCCTTGAAAAATTCATCAAACACGTTTTATTAACACAACGAAACGATTCGTGAGACAAAAGATAGAAAAACAGCGGCAAGACTCACCTGTACAGAGCAAGAGCGTGTCCGGTAAAGTCCTGCGTATTTTTGTCGAGATTGAATTTGTTGTAAAGAGCCTGCATGTTGTTTGAGAACGGATCGAACCCATCCCAGCTCTTGGGGTCATCTTCCTGTACGCTTTGCACCCAGACAAGGAAGTTCCTGAATCTCCTCTTCTCAAACAGCCCCATAAGATCGCTGGACAGTGCCTCCTGCTGATCGATAGGTACTTTTGAAATTTTTCCAGACTTGTAGACATAGGATCCCTCGATGGACTTGAACTCCAAGTAACGGGTTACACCCGTGTGGATCAACAGTTTCACCAGCAAACCGTTGGCCATCAAAAACTTCGGGATTAGATCCACGTTCCATTCTCGACCACGACCGTAACTCTCGTCGGGTGATGGAGCCTTGAATTTTCTAGATAAAAAAAAAAATGAAAGCGGAAATTTTAATTTCGAAAAGGGCCCCTTTGGAACCCCCAATCTTACGGCCCTGGTACAACCGGCACTGCCTAGTGCAGTGGGAAAATCTGAAGAGAATTGCCAATGAAGAACGATTATTATAATGTAACGTCATCGTCATGCGGTGTGGATGGGGGGATCGTAGAGGATTGAAAAAAAAATATAAAAAATTGCTGATATTCTGAGATTACGAGTCACATTTTGATCGTGACTAATTGTCTTTGTTTCAGGATTGAAACGTAGATATCAAGCACGCGAATTTTATCTATAGGCAATATGGATGCTGGCGTTTTTTTTTTTTTTTTTTGCGATCATTGTCAGTATCTACGCGGAGAAGCTACCGAACAAAACGGTAGAACGGTCCACTTTATTCTCAGGGACGTAGTATGAGGGGTGGGCCTCACGCTCGAGGCTCGTTCGGGCTAAATCGATAAAACAAACAGACATCGGGAGTTTTTCGCTCATACGATTTTCGAGAATAAAAAGGGTGCAGGGGCGCGTAAACAGTCTATAGTCTTTTTTTTTCATTTAGAGATCCTATATAGCGACTAGGAACTCGCCAGACGTGACATTGGCAAAAAAGGGAAGCACAGTATTCGCCTTCGGTGTCCGACATCACGCTATTCAATATTCATACACACAGTTATTTCTGAAACAAATTTCTTCATAGCTGGAATATACGCTATCCGTAATTCCTTTTTTTTTGTCGGGGAAGGTATCACGATGTGAAAACGGAGAAACACGTTTCTTTCTTTCATTTCATTTTTTTTTCTTTTTGTACAGAAGAGAAATCTTTTTCTGCCATTTCAGGTTAGTTTATACGTTCTAGGAAAGTTCCGGTGTCTCCGCGAACGCCATAGAGCGTGTCTATCGGAAGGAATGTTAAATATGGAGAATAAAGGAGAACGTCGGGTTCCGCAGTATCGAGTAGAGCCCATCTGTTGGATTAATTCGCACACAATAGTGGTAAAATCAATATTGTTCCCGGCGTGTGGAATGTGACAACACCTAGACTCTGGTGTTTCAACGAGTACGAGAAAATATTTTAATGGAGTATCCAGCGTATGACGGATCATTTATATGACGTACCCGAACAGATCTTCGAGTGGAGTTATGGAGGCGGATTCACCGCCGTAATACTTGTTGCGATCTACGTGTAGGACCTTTTTCCCGCTAACGGAAAGCATTCCGCTTAGGATGCATTCCTTGAGGCCAGTGCCGAGGACGATAGCGTCGTATTCCTCATCCATCTTACGTTTTAAAAATCACTTTGACTCTGGTTTTATGGAGTAACAGAAGGTTCGATACGCCACGAAACTCTAATGTAGGAAAATTTTACACCACACCGCCTACTTAGATAAAAGTATTTCTCAAAGTGCTCGAAACTCGCCCGGAACAACCACACGCAGAACGGAACGGAACAGACGGACGGACGGCTGTCTGCCTGCCTGCCTCTACAAATGCCTGCCTGGCTGCGCTGCTACGTCAATTTTACCCTCTCTCTACACACAGCATATACTTTATACACGGTGACCTCAGAACCACATAATCGCTGCCAGTGATAGCTGAGAGGGCGTATCGTCGAACCGGTTTACAGTTATACACGGATGCAGACTTAAATTCCCTAGATTTGTATCTCGCATTCTAGGGTTTACTGGGAATTCAAAAGTTACATCCGTGTCTTATATTTTCTATATAATTTAATGAATAAAGATGTCACGAATCAATTACAAATCTGAAAGGAAACATGATTTGTATATACAAACTAGATCAATTATGATGTAGAAATAAATTTACTCTGTTTTTCTTTCTTTATTGTTATCAATACGAATTGATACAAAAATTGCAATAATTATGCAGTTGTTTCATTTTATTCGCCTTATTTGTTGCGACATTCGAATGTGTGCCAGTCGCTCGCTGAAAAGAATCGCATGAATAGACAAAAAAAAGAACGACTTGTTTATGGACGACGTATCGAATCCTGAAGTGTGATTATTATAATCATAAACTAGTTTTGCGTCGGTCAGCTCGATCAGCTGCAACGTATGATATTCAATTCGCCGCCCACGTTCAAGGCCACGTGTACAAACTAATCCACGACGATGCAAGCAGCTATCAGTTCCGATGAAACTAGAAAGTGAAAATAAAAGTATTCTTCGTACAAACATAAACTAGACTTTTATGTAAAAATTGAACCCCAAGAATAAAATAAATTGTATTATTCGAGGGAAAAACTTTCATCCAGAATTCCCTAAAATCTCTCTCATTCGACACCCGCTACATTCATGCTAGTTACAATTTTTTTTCGCAGCTATAACGTCGACCGCGATTGGTAGACCTGCGTTGGTCAATCCATCAGGTGGCGCTGGTCGCGCGACGCGCCGTCAGTTCAGTCGCCTCAGAGCCACCGAGCAGCGAGTTAGTTGTATGCGTGTGGTTTTTTTTGTTGACGCTGTGTTATTATTTTTTTATTTCTCTTTAATTTTTAATCAAACACATTCCTGAAATTAGCAAAAGTTGTGCAATATTAATTGAAATCGATTGCCGGGGAATATAAAATACCTGATTTATTTGAATGATGTAAAAAGAAAAAAAAGTAAATAAATAAGAAGATAATCTATCAGTGTTTGTTTTTGTGTACCAAAATCGAGATGAATATCATGTAGAAAACTGACGTCTCGTACTGTGAAAAAACAAAACTAATATTCAAACCCTAAGGTTAGAATGTGGCTCTAAAAAAATATTCTACGTGTAGTATAAACTGATAAACTGATAACGGTTACAGTGTCGTGGTTCGTGAAATAATTTGTCATATTTTAAACACCGCATGGTTATAATTCTGACAGAATAATAATAAGATTATAGAGAGTGTTTACGTGAGTATCGTGCGACGATGAAACGTGTTTGTCGATGAATAATAAAATCAAATTCGTACGGATGGAGAGTAGATGATCTCGGAAGTCTGTTATTCGAAATACTAAACGTCTTCATTGGAGTCACGTGGTACGTCATAGCCGGAAAAATGTAAGAAATATTTTTCGTTGGAATATTTTTTTTTCGGTTAAACTCGGGCGGAGATTCATCTCCGTAAATACACGAACTGTGCTTGCTTACCTACCAACCGCCTTCGGCTACCGAGCGCACAGAAAGTAGACAGACAGGAGTGAGGCTGTAGATCGGCTCCTTCCATACCAGATGTTTCGATTCAATTTTTTTAAAACCCTGGGTCTACGATTTTAGACTCTCTTGCATTTTGAAGAGGGAAAAATTTAGCGGAACAAGGTCGATGCTAGAGTCGCAAGATTCAAGTTTCCGCATTCTTGTATTTTTTTTGTACAATTTACACATTCTACAGACGCGCTGAGGTCTTCGGGTTTCTTGAATATAAACTAGACGCACACGTAATCCTGAAGTAGAGTGGGAATAAGAACGAAACTGGAAACTTGACGAAACGAGGCTTACATCTCATTTCCGAATTATGCAAAACCCGGTGTGACGCGACGGTCGGATTAATCGAGATCGATGATAAGAATTTGTAGAGAAAATAGAAAGTATAAAAGGGGAAAGCGATTGTTGACAAAATAGACCTGCAGCCCTGGGGCTAAATTCGTTTCACCCCGATCCATTATTTCGAAAGATACACGGAGTTTCATGGTTTTCCAAGCGTAGAAGAACCCTGAGAGATCCTCTTCTTCAAGTCTCTCACATCGCACGACCGTTGAATCAGATTCGTAATAACGGTACGGACTCGGGTCAGTCGCGTGTCTTTCGACTGTTTCGAGTCTTCGTTTTTTATTTTTCTTGATTTACGTTGATTAATTTCTCTCAAAAAAATCATTGATTTTTTGTTGTTTAATGAACTTTGGATAAAATATCAATGATTTTTCGAGTATGGAGAATTTGTTCAATCACGCTGTGTACTGGTCACTCAATTATTATTCGGACGCGGTTCCGTGATCTTGATTTTAGAAGACCGTAGACTGTGAACAGTTTTTGTATTTCGTAACGAATGATCTAATCGGCGTGGACCTTTTCGCGCTTTGTCCTTGCAGCCTCACGTTGCCTCACTCATTCGGGACGAAATATAAATCTACAACTATGCGGCTACTAGTTAGTACCGGTTGTCATAGTATAGTATGACGCTAAATTCTCTCAGTTTTAATAAGCTGCGGTGTGTGGCCTGTGGATAGTTAATTACGAGGCTGAGGAGACGAGTCGATTTTTTCTTTTATGTCTAGTCTAGATACTAGTTGGGTCTGGTTTTTATTTCTCCTTCGTCAGGTTTGTCGCGGTATATAACTCAAAATGAAACAACTTTTTTTTCTGGTCTGGATAATCACCTACGACAATTCCAACGAAAATTTCAAAGAATATATACGATATTATCTTGAAAACGGATGAACGGAATTTAATAAAATTTTCAATATTTCAATTATATGGAAAGAAATCTAAATAATTTGACTTTTATAAAGATTTATTATAGTCTGATATTTTTTAGTTCGTTGATGACGAATTTTTATTACTTGAAAGTAAAATCGCAGACTTAACGCTGCAATTAATTCAGTCGGAGGCATTTTTGTTTATTTCTTTATTACCCACAAAATTCTGTTATCTTGTTATTTTTTAATGTCTCACTTTGTTATCGTTCAAATTAAAAACAAACAAAAATCATAATAATAAAAAAAAAAAAAAAACTACAGACTTTGATAAATTCGAGATAAGTAAAACTCGCGATGTCTGCAAGATTGACTATAGATATATCAAAATGACAGTGTTAATACTTTCTGTTTATTTATTTATTTTTTAATTACTTACAATTCTCATATACAGGATGGCCAATTTAATTCGTGTGTCGAGAATGGGAGGGGCCTCAAATGGCGTAACTTTGAAACGGTCAGATGTAGATTTGATCTAAAAATCACATTTCAAAGCTGACAATCACTTACCTTCACTGTTAAAAATATCTTGAAATTTTTCTCATACAAATAGGAATGAAATTCACAAATCCTGGTGATTTAAATGAAATTATAATATAAAACATCTTGATTAATCACTATATATCTCAATATCTATATGGTTCTATTCAATTGATGAAACTGTTTTTATATTATTTCAGTCTATTATCAATAGTCCATCCGATGGAAAGCGTGAAATTATCATTAAATAAAATTATCATAAATTTTGATATCGTATGAGTATTCGCCGAATTTTCAAAACATTCCGTATATAAAATTTAGAATAATCTTTGCTATGAAATTTTAGAATGATTTTTAATTTTCAAAACTGTTATATATGAATATTCAAATATTGAAAAAGTTTAATGTTTATACAAAAAAAAAAAGTATATAATGTTATTTGCTTTATATACCAAACTGATCCTATTTATTTCATTAATGAGTTAGTTACCACTTTCGAAAACCGGTTTTGGGGTAAACAGTGTCGACGCGTTTATGGTTACGGATGCTTTGATCGGACGTTGGTTAAACGTTTTAATTAGATCACGAACACGGTGTGTGTGTGTGTGTGTGTGTGTTTGGTATAGGTTCTACTATAAGGTCTATAGATTTAATATGTTCTCTCTATAGTTACGTACACACATAATAATATGAGTATATAAATTTATAACGATATTATAAATTGCGCCTGGTTTATTCCCGAGTGTACCTTATATATTACTCCACGTCTGCAGCTTGAGCAACAACCACACTTACTGTACCGCTATTTATACTATACATTTCACTATCTGTAATTGAACGATAACGCCACCGGGTAATATAACTACCTGCACTCGAACAAGCATTACTATCCAGTTCGAGTGGATTGGAAAAAGAGAAAAACTATCGAACGAAGCAAAAAATAAACGGCTTATATTCAAGGGGACCCCACTTCTTATGTTGAATCTGTAAATAAAATTTACATACTCACTACTTGTTTGATAAGATACTTGCATCATCGTGCATTAAAGTCAGTAGTTTTTTTTTTTTTTTTTTTTATTAAATCGATAATAATTACACGCGATAATCGAATATTGAATATCGATCAGAATAACTTGTTAAAAAAATCTTAAATTATGAACAATTATAGCTTAGATGAATTTTTCGATTCAAAGTTCTTTGAAATTATAAAGAATTATAGAAAAATTGTGTCACGGTAAAATCTGATAGATTTTTTTTTTACTCATTTGAAAGGAGTTTGGATTGAAAAATTGATTTCGAAGCGTTTGTTCATAATTTTTATATCTTACTTTCGAAGAATTTCAGTCAATAAATATATACTAATATATAATCAATGCTGATTAATTGAATATCGTAAATATGCCGTGTATTATAGTCCAGATGTATCATCATCGTACGTACGTGCGATTGATAATATTTTCAATAAATAAATTTACTCCAACAGACGATTGAATAAATAAATATTTTCAAATGACCTCTGAGTCTCATATCAAACATGTGTAACTATTCTTAAGTGAAAATAACGCTCGATATAAAAGTGATTTTCGTTTCTCTTGGAATATCCTGGAATTATCAGGAAAATTATAGACCCTAACTTATTATTATTATTTGTTTCAATGTACAGTAAAACTCATAAATTCTGTTTCTACCATCTCAAATTTCTTCATATATTATATAATATATTTTAATTTCGTTTAAAAAAAAAAAAAAAAATTTGCTTCCAGATGTGCCAGTATGTCCGAGAGTGTCCTGGAAGCAGCGAACAGCGAGAACGATCAGAAAGAAGCCTCGATTTACGTTTTCCCCGGATCATTGCAGTCTCAGCCAAGCGGAAACGTGTTGCTGCAATCGCATCAGCAGCAGCAGCAACAGGAACAACAAATTCAGCAAGAAATAAATTCGGATGTCGTTGCCGTATTGGGGTTGCCCGTTGTCGGGCAGATTATACAAATGAGTACAAACACCGGTATTATATTACCGTCGAGAAATACAAATCTGAGGACTCATGCTCGATCCGCGAGCCACGGCGGTGTTCTGGCCTCAGGCCTCGTTTCATCCGCCACTTCGTCGGCCGGGGCTACAACGAGACCTTCGGCATTGAAAAAACCTGGACACCAGAGAGCGTTCAGTCAGGGTCAGGTTGTCGATGTTCAGGGACCACATCCGGTCACCGGACACAGTCGGGTCGGATCGAAAACAGACTTTATACTACCACCGGGACACAGAGACGATCCCAGGCCTCCCACTGCAGGTGGAAAGGTTCCGTCTTTTCGGGGTCATTCGCGACAAGCATCGAGGTGATTGAATTTTTAGAAAAACAGCAAGAAACAAAAAAAGAAAGTTTGACTTTTGATCGAATAAACGGATGATAATGATGACGATAATGGATTTATTTTCATATGTAGGTCAGAGTCAATTTATACCATAAGGCGTAGCGCAGCACCTCCGTGGTGGAGGAGGCTTTGGGCTAGATGCTTTGGTTCAAAACCCGAGGAACCGAGGTTGAGGAAAATTGTTCCGAATCATTTGGTACCCCCGAAAACGCCAAAGACTCAACATCCGAATGGGATAAGGGTGGACAACAGGTGAGGAAATTTTTTTGCTTTGTCAGAATCGAGTTCGTAACGTTGATGCACTGGGTAGATTATTTTTTATATATAACATCCTGAATGGGTTTCACAGTGATTGTTAATAAAAAAAAATCTCTCAATCAGGAAATAATTACCTCTAAAATAGATTTCTGTAATTAATCGAGTTTCATATCTGCAGTGTTTCAAAATGTGATTCATTTTTCGATCAACGTTACGGACTTGAACTTCAGATATATGTTAAACTTTTATATCGTTTTTTCAATATTTTTTGTTTTCTTAATTTCTTTTTCTTTTTTATTTTTTTATTTTTTTTACAGAGTACGCACAACGAAATATACGGCGCTTACTTTCTTGCCACGAAATTTGATCGAACAATTTCACAGAGTAGCAAACATATATTTTATATCGATAGTCCTGCTTAATTGGATACCGCAGATCAATGCTTTTGGAAAAGAAGTTGCCATGATTCCAGTACTGTTTGTTCTTGGTGTTACTGCGCTTAAGGATTTTTTCGAGGATAGAAGAAGACTCAGCAGTGATCAAAGAGTCAATAATTATACCTGCCGCGTCTACGTCGGGTGAGTAACTCAATCAACTATATATTATAGTATTTTTGTATTAGAACTACTATATTATTTCCTTCTACACTTATTTTTCCACCGGTCAGGAAAATTCTTCTTCTTTTTTTTTTCTCCTAACATCAATAATAATCCTGTCAATCGTTTATTTGGATATGAAGATTACTTTTCGCGTCATCATTCGATAGATTGTAAACATGTTTTTTTTGAATACCGATTATTACGAAGCTTCATTAACGAGGGACGTCATTATCCTCGAATTGATTCGGAAAGCCTAGAGAATTGTGTTGGAGAATTTAATTCGTGGTCATGATGAGTGGAAAAAAAACGTACATATAAATGAAAATATCAGTTTTCTAAATTTTTTACGATAAAAAAAATTGAATTATTTTTAGCAGAAATAACAAATAAAATTGGACGAAAAAAATTCACCAACTTATTAGGAAGATAAACGTCAGAGAAAATATAGTGGATTTAATTTTACTAAAAAAATTACTCTGATTTATTAGTTACTAGTATATTGGCACTATAATTGGTCAAGCAAAGTGATAAAAATGTATTGGCTTTGGTAACATTTCATTTTTGCGCCGAAACTTGAACCTCCATTTTTTTTTTGGTGTCTTTACGATTTTTTTTTATTTTTTTTTTACTTTCCGATTGATCAGCTTTCTACGAGTTTAGACTATTAGGTAAGTTCATCGAACCGCAAATTAAGTACGATGACATTTTCATTCTATTATAGCTGTTACGATTACTCGATTAATGGTCAGAGCCACGTTTTTTTTTTGTTTTCCGATTTTCGCGGTGTTGCCGATCATTTTTATCATCTAATTAATCAAACAGTGATCAATGGTCGATTATTTTTCTTTTATATCGTTATTTCAGTCAAATTATCATCCGGAATCTTGTTTTTCTTTCATTTGATTGATATTTGTATTTCGATTCTTGTATCAATTATTTATTCTCAGTTCGTTGTTTTATCTCGGTAAAAATAAATTGATCGATCTAAATTTCATTGATTAGTCAATTTGTGAAAACCTAGCGGTTTTTTCGGACGGATGCTGCTAACCGCATTTAGAAAGACAGGATTTAACACTTTGGTATATATTTTTATCACTACATAATACACTTCTAGTGTTATCTTCGGAACTGATAATCCCTCGGTTTCAAATAACATCATCAGATTTAAAAATCGTCGATATTTCTACAGCCACGTGTTCGATAGATTCATAGATTGCATAACATACTATTATAGTAAAAGCTTTTACGTTTACAATGAGATTAACACGTCCTCGCACGTGGCTTCACATAGAAAACTAGATTGATATTAGAAAGAAACAAAAAAAACGAATCAAAAAGATACAATGAGATTTCGAATTGTCTTATATATTAAAAGATTTTTTATTTCAATCTCGTTGATATTTATCAATAATAAATATGATGAATAGTTGTAGGGGAAGAAAAAAATCACTATTTCAGTAGCCAAATTTTATCTGTATATTGTTGACTTTTTGTTTTTGTATAATTAGATATACAATTATTTCGTTTCGTCAGCGTTAAAACAGAAATAAAAGAAAAAAAAACCAAACTTATGGAGTTTTTACAATTTCGATACATACAACGAAGTCAAAGTCATTTTTTTTTTTTTTTTTTTTTTTTTTTTTTTTTTTTTTTTTTTTTTT